>PVJI01005006.1:0-101553 GCA_004026765.1 Micronycteris hirsuta
GGAGGGGCGGGGAGGAGAGTCGGCTGGTTCCGTAGTAGGAGGCTCTGAAAAGGGCAGGTACTTACTTTTCAAGTCATTAAGGGGGAAACACAGCAAATGTTCCTCCACCTTGTTCTGATAGTGAAAACACCTGCAGGCCAGGGCCAGAAAATTCTAGTCCTGAACCTATAATATATTACAACATTGTTTTAAGTACATTCAGAATTTATATTACTCTTTCTTTTCCCTGAGTTTGGGTTCACAGTTTGGTAGAGATACTTTAAAGAGGTAGGAAGTGGGGTTGAAGAAGAAACAATGTTTATACCTAGCAGCACTTGGGAAAACATGTAACATCTGTCATTTTTACCTTAATTAACATTTATCTTTCCCCCTTGAACCTGCAAATGTAATAGAGGAAGATGATCATTTTCCTTTTTATTATCTAAGAACCCTCTCTTCTATTCTATCTATCCAGTATTACCACTATTCACAAAAATGAATAGCCCTTCCGAAGACATGCTATAAAATGAACCTTCACAGTGGGATTGTTTACATTTAGAAGAGAGAGGTTCAACTGAGTAACTTTTATTCCTACAGTCATTAGGGAAAATGGGCAAAATTTCCAACACCCCGAATCACTGCCTTTTTCCCCCTGAACCCAGTTTATTTAAAGCATTTCTATCAACTTGGAGTTGATTCTAAGGGCTGGACTCCAGGGAATCCTGGCATCTAACACAGGTAGAGACATCCTGGTCCAGGTCTTGGGCTCCAGTCTTATGATGGGCTGGTGGAGTACTGTTTCATCAGATGCTCGTGACAGGGATTGCAAACTCGCTCAGGCTTGATACTTGAAGGAAGAGGCAGTTCGTTCGTTGAACAGGCATTACAGAAGTTTCCTCTGCAGTTCTTACAAACATTCTGTAAGGACAAGAGGAGGTTAGGCAAGGAATAGAAGGGATAAGGAAGCATGGGATATAAAAGACAAAACACTGTAAATGCTCAATGTCTAATCAAGTATTGCCTGAATGTTAGTTGTGCACCAGAAAGTTATATGACCAAGCACAGTTTCTGCCAACAAAGAAGCTTACCATCTAGTTCTTAGATTTAAGTGAAGCAGTGCTACAGAATTAAAAAAGAACAGATGCACAAATTCTCTATCTTAGAATACATACTTTCATTCACTATATCACTGTTAGGTGGGCTAATTCTAAAAGTAGTTTGCGAGTATGTAAGCACAATCCAAGCAAGGCAGGCAGTGACACAGCAGCCCAAGATTAAGAAATGTGCTGAGTGTGAACTGAAAGTATAATTCCTTACACACTGATGTGCTCAATGCTTTCCTGTGATGCTCTATAAACATAGCCTTTGGGATATCAGGGCAGAAGCGCTGATCCTGCATCCTGTTTATAGGGAAATTAGTCTCTTCATCACTCATTTTAAATCTTTAGAGGCCAACCAGCGGGGCAGCCTGGGGGTCATTATGGTGGCGTCACTGGTAAGGCTGTGGGAAGGCGGTTCCCACAGAGCTCGAAGAGTCCCCGTGTAAAAGGCTGGGAAGAGCAATCTTCCCTATGAATAATGCTACTTTCTAACAATTCACCTTCCTGAGGGTGCCGGGAAGGTAAAGAGACACTTTCATCTGAAAGCCTGGGAGGAATTTTCCTCTGACATCGTTACTTTGCATGGGTTAGAAGAGACAGGCCAGAGGTAGAATAGCAGTTTCTTCTATATTTGTATAATCACAACTTCCAGTCCTAGAAAGGCAGTTTGTCTTTATCTAGTTCTGCAAATTTAAGAGTAGGCCGTTTTATAATTTTGTTTGTTAAAATTTAGCAAGACCACAAATGGTGGCAGGCAGGTTACAATCCAGAATTTGGGCAAGTTTCCTTATCTCTTCCAAGCACTTGCTTCTTACAGTCACTTGTCCATGACATTTCTTGAGATTCTACTAGGAACCGAACACCGGATTAGAAACTGGGGGGGGTGGGGCGGGGCGGGAGCTGGGGGGTGCACGAACAAGGCATTGACCTGGCTGTTTCACTCCGCCTACTCTAGGATAACTAACTGGAAAGGGGCTCAGGCAGACACCCTTGAGGATCAGAGGGGAAAACAAGTGGTTTTGTTTTGGAGAGAGTTCATGTCCCTCTGAGGCTGTCTCCCCAAATAATTCAAAGAACCCCTCCCAAAACCTGTAAGTAGTCTTATCCAAGCAGGATGGACTACTGGAAGGAGTGCAGACGTTGGAGCCGAAGTCAGGCTGCACCCGGGCTTTGCCACTTACTGGCTGAGTAACTTTGGGAAATGCACCTGACGTCTCCGAGTCCACACTTTTTCATCTATAAAATGACGGCACGAAGCACACAAGCTTCACAAGGACAAGGACTCAGTCTACACTTTGTCCATCACTCTCTCTAGCACACAGAATAGCACATTCTACACAGTAGGGGCTCCAGAAATGTTTGTTTATACATTTAGGTTTGTGTTAAATTATTTTAGTTGTTCATATTTATTTTAATGGGGACTTACCGACATGACTTAATATGACTGAAAAAAATAGGTGCACGAATGCTTGTTCCTTCTGCTTTCCCCCATTCTCTGCACTCTCTACAGCCAAGTCCCAACTCCTGGAAGGGGACAGCGGCATAAAGGACATCCCTGTGAAGAACCCGTTCACTTCTCACCACTATTACCTGGGTTGTGCTGCCACCTTCTTGGCATAGCTGACACACCTGTGGCTTTTCAGAGAGCAGCAGCTGATCCTAAACCACACAGCGAGCTGGTTAGTTTCTCAGCCTCAGAAATATTAATTTCAGAATACACATTTTTTAGCTACAAAATTAATATAAACACACTGCAGACTATCTGGAAACTAATAAATTCCATATAGTCCCACCACCATGTTAATACAACTCTGATAATACTATCATTAGCCTTGGCACTCCCTTAATTTTCCTAATAGTAACATGTGATTTTACTTATAAAAAGAAAATTCAAGTATATATGTGTAAAGAATAAAAAAAAAAAGCCCCACTCCCCTGCCTTACTCTACCATCAAAAATGGAAAGGAGTGGCCTTCAATTTATATCCTAATAAGTTAATGACAAGGGTGGATCAGACACAGAGGCATTTGTCATCTTTCTCATTGGGTTGTCATACACTATTTATTTGCAAAGTATTTTATAATCATTTATGCCTGCTTATTCCTAAGCGATTGAAAAGTATTTTTTCTCTTCCCTTTTATTTTTAAATATTTTATTTATTTTTAGAGAGAGGGGAAGGGAGGGAGAAAAAGAGGGAGAGAAACGTTTGGTCACCTCTCACGCACCCCCAACCAGGGGGTGCCTGGCTGGCAACCAGGCATGTGCCCCTACTGGGAACCAAACCAGTGACCTCTTGGTTCACAGGCCAGTGCCCAGTCCACTGGGCCACACCAGCCAGGGTTCTCTGCATTTTATACAAGGAAAACTAAGGGAGAGGGAAGATACAGTGAGCTCTCTTAGGTCCGTTTTTTTAGGTGTCAAAGAGAATTTCAAATAAGAAGTGAGAACTGTTGTTCACTCAGCCCACTGCTCCAAGCTGTGCTGCTCCCAGCGAGAGCTGCGGCGCACGCCTGCTCAGTGAGGACTCTGCTATGAGGCCAGGACAGAGGCCCAATACGTCGTCCACCTCTCCGGCCGCCTGTTTACAGCCAGGCACAGCACAGCCAACCACGTAACTGACACAGCACGTTTTTCAGGAGACTCAGTTACCTGTTCATCCACAGGGTGAGGCGGCAGCCTGGAATGAAAATTAAAACCAGTAAAAACAGCAACTTAGTATAGTTTCATTTGTATCATTTCAAAAGCACGAAAAGCACAATAGCATGGTTCTTTTATGTTGTTGGAACCAATATAATCACTAATTTTGACCTCCAAGGAAAGGAAATTTTGGTTGTTAAACCTATTACTAGAAGCTAATCCTTGACCTACAGTATGGTTCCTGTTTTAAAATAGATTTGGAGTTATATTGTTTCCTTTTTATGACCAAGCAAATAGTATTTATTTCTCCAAACCTATAAAACTCCAAATGGCCAATGCCAAGTTTTTCTATCTGATATTACAGAAATCTATTCATTATGTCATGTATTAGTCCCTTCTCCCTCACAATGTTCAAGTGTGAACTTCAGCAAATCAGTCAGGGAAAGAAATGAATGGGACTGCCACAGGAGTACCCATTCAGGGGTACTTCATGAGACCCAGCTGACCTAACTCGGATTTTCCCAACTTGATAATAGAACTTAAGAGGGCAGCAAGGTCTACTTTCGATTCTAGAGAAAATGTACCACGGATCCACAGTGGTTACAATTCTCTTTGGTTGAGTGGCCGTGTGACCACCAGTGTGACCTGGTTTTCAGCTCTTCCTTGGGCCACAACCCTAGGAAGCCTGGGTATGTGTTAGGACTGCAGTTCTGGCCAGGAGAGGCCCTGGAAGCAGCCAGTGCAGAGACAAAGGACTTAAAAAGAGAAGACAAGGTAAATAGAGGCAACTTGGGTGGACCACAGGGCCTCTGTGTACTCCTCAAGCTTCTTCACTGGTAAAGCAGGAATAGATTAAACTTTTGTAAGAAGAATTAACTTTGTAAAGAGATAACAAAGGTGAAACACACTTTTCAAGCTGCAGAGCACTGTACAGATATAAGGTAGTATTGCCTCAGGTTCCCAGGGCCTAAACCAGAGCCTGGTATGTCAGACACTCCTGATTGTAATGCCCTGATGTTAGGCATCGGAAGGCACTTCTAAAGTCCTGGTTAATTTTAAGGCCTGTTCGCTTCCACGGCCCTGGCTATGCTGATGTGTCAGCAGGCTGTGTTTAAGGTTGCTCCTGCCTTTGCAATCACTCTGGCCTTGGCGGTGAGGAAGACCTGCACGATCAGCCTACTGTTGCTTTGTGTGATCTATCTTCTCCAGCAGCTGCTTTTGCTCCAGATGACACACAACCTCATTCTTAAGGCATCAAAGCCTGGATGTGGGCAGAGGCCAAAAATATACACTGTGTGGTTCTCAGAACCCTTCCATGGCACCTTTCCTTGTTACTAACCTTTTGTTGTTGTTGTTACAAGAGACTTTAATTTTTAGGGCAGTTCTAGGTTCTGCACCTGAGTGGTGCATGATGTTATAATCAATAAACCTACATGGACATGTCACTCAAAGTCCATAGTTTACCTTAGGGTTCGCTCTTAGTTTTGCACACTCTATGGGTTTAGACAAGTGCATAATGACAAATATCCATCACCATAGCACCACAGTGACTACTACTACTGTCCTAAAAAATCTTCCGTGCTCTGTCTATTCATCCATCCATCCACATCCCCTAACCCCTGGCAACCACCATCCCCACGGCTTTGCCTTTTCCAGGATGTCAAAAAGCTGGACCTCCTTTTTTTTCTTTTTAATGCAGTGGCACTATGTCATATTTTGTTATATTGCTACCTGCTAGAGTAATGGTCAATTTCCTTAAAACGATCCTATGCTCTTCATCATAGTGAACCAATCAGATGAAGAATTAAGAAAAAGGAATAAAGTCCAACTGTTTGAGACCCTTAAGAGAACAGAAATAAGGACAAATTAGAGGACTGCTTTGAAACACAACTGCCTTTGACTAGCACACAGGTAGGAATAAGTCACGCTCAGGTGGATTGAAGTCCCTAAGAAATGCTGTGACTTGTGCTTCATTTTGTTGTGATACCAATCCAGCAGAGATTAGAAATCATCTTTTCAGTGATAATGTGAGTTTGGGGATTAACTAGGGAAGAGTCAGAGGATAGCACAGTCACCCTTCTTGTTTCTGAAATGGACTAAATGGGTTTGGTTTAATGTGATACAATACTGATTTATTATTTATTCACTTCCTCTTCAAAATGACTTTCTAGAATATCAGTATTAGAAGTCAGTGTTCGGTCTTGTGTCATTGCCAATGTATGTCAAAAGTTCCCTCTTTTTCCCACCACCCCAAAATGACTTTATATCATAGTTAATACTTTATTAACAAACACCTGTGGCTTTCTTCCAGGGGCTTTTTTAGTTTAACATTTTCCTCTTGAATTTTGTGCTTCCCATCCTGCCAAAAGAAAACAGCCCAATTTATTGATTATTCAGAATGCTAAACAGTGATGATGTTGCAGATATTTTTTTCTTAGCTTGGGTATAAAGCTAAGCAGCATTTTTTTTTAAGGGAGGGAATTTAACTTTTAAGATGTTTTTCCTCATTCTTTGCTACAAGTAGTTTTTTAACAGATTATTCTATAGAGTTTGCAACAAATTATTTTCAGAGGAGATAGTTTCTTTAATTTTTGAGATTCAGATGAAATGCAGAACGTATACTATTTACTTGCAAAGGGGGCACAAGGTCTCAGTTACTTCTTAGACCTGCCAGCTGGGCTCTGGGAAACCGGTGACACCAAGCAGGGCCACAGCCACGGGCTGTGTAATCCGCAGCGCACGTAATACCATGACTTCTACAGCCTACACAACTCAAGGGGCTTTCTTCTCTGAAGGACCAATGGAGAGTTCCAAACTGCATTGCTTCCTATGCTCTGAGGCCCTGCCAGTTTTTAGAGACAAATTCTTTCTGTGGTACACACTCTGCTTCCTGCCTTGAATTGCTGCCTATCAGCCTTCAAAAGTAGAATGCGTGTCCTTAGACCACTTAAGTATCAAGGGGAGGCAGTCAATGTGGTATTTACCCTGTGGGAAACCCTACTGCTGGGCAACTCCAGACTGAGAAACCCGAGGTCTCACTGGAAAGGCAGGGTGAATAGGCCAAGATTTTAGTAAATCTCAATAAGCCCTTATAAGTACACTTTATGTTTGCTAAACTGAAATAATAGATAGCATGCTACATAGTGGTCCTTTGCATGCTTTAAATCAGTTGTAATGAGTACTATATAATAAATTTCCATTCATCATTCTTTTCTACTCTCCAGCAAATTAGCAGCACACTCTCTAGAAATTTTAAATAAACAGCTTATAAATTTGCTCTGCTTTGCTACGTATAAATGTACAAGAAAGGTGATTTTTCCCTATGTTAGTCTTTCATAGAAAAAAAATATTTTACAATTTTATATTTTATTATTTGAAGGGGCTGGCTCTTCTGGGTCAGTTCCTGCACCACTTCAGGCGCCGAAGGTCCCTGTCCTCAGACTGCTCTGTAGAAACGTCTACTTCTGTTCGTTAGACCACTCTACATCAAGACGGTCCCTTCCCCAAGCCTAGTTCCGCCTTTCTCTAATTTACCCAAAAGAAGTACCTTGAATATGCTAAAACTAAAATCATCATGATTCTGAAAAAGGCATACAGATGTAAATACACATTTAAGACAATTCTGTTAAAGGAGAATTCAGGTTTGGGGAGGGATTACTACACCATATTATTAAAAATATTAGTTAGCAGACGTCCAAGAAACATATTGTTGTTAAGATACCAAAACAATCTTACTTAAAAAATTAAAAAGCATAATAGGGTCACTGGAAAGCATGGTTATTAATTCCCTTGACTACAAATGAAATGAAGTTAGAGCATCTGGGAGGGAGACTTGGAGTCCAGCTCCTGGGTGCTGACCCCAGCTCTAGCCTGGAGCATGGGTTCCATGAGAGGGAATTTTCTGACCATCGGGTCACCTCTAAGTAGTAAATAAATGAACAGGTCAGTAGCAGTTATTACCGTTTCGGGTTCCGGCTTCTGGAAATCCCTTCCTGGGATGCCCCTGTTGTTCTGTGACCTTCTTTCTCTTTCCTGTTTTAGTTCTAACTCAAGCTGGTTCCTGGGATAGGTGGGAGAGGAAAAGGATGAACATCTGGATTTCTGTCCTCATTCTATAAAGATTCCTTTCCTTCAAGTTTAATAATTAAATTCTTGATTAATACAAAGTTATCATATATATGGAAAGCTAAGTCTTAAAGTAGTAAAATACAATATAATAAAGCCAATAATACTAAAATACACATAACATGTTTAGTCTTTAGTCTTTCTTAGACTAAGAATGTACATTAGGGTCTCCCAGTGCCTGAGGGTCACCACTCAATGTCAATATTTAATATGAACTCTTAATGAAGAGTTGCGGTAAACTGAATGCCAATTATTAGTAGGATTTACTGCAACTGAAAGACAGGATTTATAAATTTTCAGCAAGCTACGGAATGAAAGCACGGATACTGGAGTCCCATTTCATGTTAACTAACTGTCTCTGTATAGTTACACTATTTAACCCCCAGTCACACTTCCAACCACCAGTGTCCGTAGTGCTATGTGCTTTTACATCCAATGACCAAGTTCTACGTGTTTGAAGTCAGTGGCTTTAGCACAGAATAGTCTCATTTGAGAGATAATGTGGAAGAATGGGTTTAGGGCTTGGAGTCAGTGAGAGACAGGTTTTTAAATTAGAATGTATTAGCTTAATTGTGTGAATCTGGACAATTTAATCCCTTGCAGGAAATAAGATCACCTAACTAGTTGGGTTGACGGGGAGATATTAGGAGAGAGTGCGTGTGAAGTGCTTAAAGTATTTTGCACACAGTAAGGATTAAGGAAATGGTGTTATTATTATTGTTGTGTTGGTTATTAATTCTCTTACTCTTTCCTACGTATATATATCTGGGGCCTTGGGTTCCAACTTCCTATTTCTTTCACTGCACAGGATATTGACAAACTTTTAGGAATGCTAATGTATATGAAGCTTTCTGAATTCTAATTTCAGACAAAGGACACTGCAAAGACAGGAGAGGGCCGGATCACGAGAGCCCTCCTCTGCTGTCAGCTGTGGAACTACCCACGACCGCCCCGCCAGGTCCGGCCGCCCGACTCACCGCTGCCTGGCGAGCTCCTCCACTTCCAGCTGCAGGCCGTGGATCTTGTCTCCGAAGTCCTGCTTGAAGAGCCGGTTGTCCAGTTCCGCAGACTGGCGGTCTCGCTCAGCCTGGCGTAATCTGGATGTGAGCCAGATGAACTCGTGATAAAAAACAAAAGCCATGGTGGGGAGGAAGACCAAGTTCACAACATAAAATAAAACCCAAGGAAGAAGGCACGGAGAGACACAGAGAGCCAAAAAAAAAAATAAAAAAAAAAAAAATTGCAGGACACAGGGGAAGAAATTATGGGGAAAAAGATGGAGAAGAAACAAATTCTAAAGAAAAGCAAGATGAAGGTGAACCAGGCAGAGGAAAAGTGATTTTCCATTTTTTTTATTCTAGTACTACAGTTTACAGCCATTAGATGATTAACAACAAAACATCACTTTTTAGAAAATCCATATCCAAAGCCAACCTTAACACACAGTAATTAAAGTCAAATCCACTTTTTTTTGTTTTTATTTTCTAATTGGTTTGGGACTTTTATGTCTGTTTTATACAAATAACTGGAACTGATAAATGGCAACTACCTTCTTATATATATGGAATTAGAATATTTTTCTGGTCCTTCCCCATAACCATCAATTGTATTAAATCACCGGACATTATATATCAGTCCTTACCCAGGCTTTGGGTTATTATGTTAGTAGAAGACTTTGTTAGAGTTTGGCCATCTCTTTCATTTTCTATTCCTACCCAGTGGTGTGTGAGTAGTGGACAAACAATTCGGCACAGGCCTGCGTAAGATTCCTGACCATAATCTCTGGGAGATTCTGATGAATGTTTTCTTCCATATTTCCTATCATTTTGCACCTATTTAAAGAAGCATGTGCTAAGAGGTGAAATACCCAGGGCTCTATAAAGTAGAATATGGAAGCATGCTATGTGTAGTCTTTAAAATGTTTTTTGTGTGTGTGTGTTCGAGCATTCCTTCAAAATGCTCATAGGAAAGGCAAGTCACCACAACACACTGGTGAAGATAAAAATAGGTGCAAAAGTATAAGAAGTAAAATAAGTTGAAGAGCAGAACATCTTCTATGAGATTGGTCATGTCCTTGCTCTTTGACTTGACTTTGGTTCAAGTCTGCAAGGACCTATCAAAGCATACATGAAATCTATCTTATTCTCTTAATTCTGGTTTTTCCAAGAAGGTACAGAATTTCAGGAGCAGGAAGCAAAGGGGTTCCCTTTGTCCCAACCTAAGTAGCTGAAATGCTGAAAATAATACCAGAATGAAAAAAGAGGAAAAGAAATAGCCATGACTTTTTGAAGAAATAAAGGCTTATGTAAAGCCGGTTCCCCAACTCAAAAGTCATTTTTTAAAAATCATGTTATTTATAGGATTAGTTATAATGTAAAGCCTAGAAAGGGTTAAACCTGTGGTCACTTAGAGAAAGAAGCCCTGTGAATTACCATTCGCAGATATCTACTGGGAATCTTTATTCTTAGACTAAATAATAATAAAGAATATTTACCATTTATCTATTTCCTACTCTGGAATAGTTTCCTAATAATTAGATTGTTAGTTTCCTAGAAACTTTAGCAAACCCCCATTTAAACAAAAAGTAAAGAAACTCTTAAGAAAAGGTTAAAAGCACGGAATGACAGGTAGGAAAACATCACTCATGTCAATACCTTATCGACTTTACTCCAAAAGGAAAAGCAGGATTGATTTAAAAAATGTGTAGTGTATTTTTTTTTAATAGGAGAGAAGTGTTTTTATGAAAACTGTTCTCTCTGAATTACCTAAATAGGAAGTGGAGTTGCAGAAAAATGGCAGAGGTAGAAGGTAACAAATATTAAGAGGGTTTTCCCAAGCTTCCACGTCATTATGTTATCATAAGCTACCTAACCACTAACTTTATTTCTATGTACTTTAAAGAAATGTAAGGATGCTGTTTTCCCACCCCCAAAGTCACTAAGGCAAAAAAGTTGCAAGCAGTCTTGGTTACTGAGAATAGAAGTGTAGTGAAATACTAAGTACCTATTCTGGCTTGGGGATTAAACCTACGTAACAAAAGTGAAAAGGGTCATGGCCTAAGAGACACAAACTACTTTAGACGAGTCCAAGTCCATGTGGCCGTCGCCCCGAGTTCACTGCCTTGCAAGGGCAGACAGGCACGCTGGCAAGGCAACGTGCCAGAGTCTGACAGTCGGGCTGGGCTGCAAAGGCATCAATAACGTATTTACAAAGCTTCGATTCCCTAGGCTTCTTTTTCAAATGGAATAGTTATTTATCGGTCAACTCAGAAGTAATTTCTCAAAGTTTATTTGGCATTTAATTAAGAACTTATACTAAATTTTCTAACTCTGGGGAGAAAATAAAGAAGAAAAAAACACAGCCTATATATCAGACTGTTTTTTTAAAAGTCCAACAAATTCAAAGTCAATTTTTGGTGATGTTTTATATAAATCAAAGCCTAAATGTAACAGATTTCAGATTTCTTCCTTTTACGTTCAAGTGACATCAGACTTGGGAGGTGACCCACTGCAAATGCCTAATGATGTTGTTTTGGGATCAATTTATTTGCTGCACTATTTAAGGTCTTTGCCTGTTTCACCAAATCCTTTTCACTAAATTAATAAAATAAAAATAAAAATGGAGTGAAAGGGGAATGAGAAAATGGATAAATAGGAAAGACAAAAATAGCAAGAGAATAAGTCAGCTTAATACTTGAAGAGATATCATTATTTTAATTCTGTCTGCTTCAAATGCCAAGTTAAAAATCATTGAAAAATAACTTGATACACTTCAAATATATAATTATGAACACTAAAATTAATCTGTTGAGTCACAAACATAAAATTGCTTATAAGTAAGCACTGAGATAGCTTCCTGGATAGACCGGTACCTTTTTATTTAAAATCAGACAAACCAGAGGTTTTGAGCCTATTTATTAATTTGCACATAAATTTTGAGTTAACATCAATATTCAGTGCCATTCAGAACACTCCCTGGTCAAGAATCATCCGAGCAAAAGAAGTCATCCATTCACGCATCTACTAAATGAATGTCTTGTAAATTCAAGGCATTGATCCAGTGAGGGAACTTAAGAAATTAGTTAACTAACCTTAAGGAGTTCACAGCATCATCAGAAGACCTGATACATATATCAAGGGTATGAGGCAAGGCAGAAATGAGAGGCGCTATAAGCAGTATAGGTAGGTATGTATGTAAGGCCGTGGGAATTCCAACAAGGACAGTTTGGCAGATTATTTTTAGCTGGAAAGAGGTATCAGAGGAAACTCTGGGTAGGGAGCACTTGATCCTGAATGTAAAAAAATGTATCTGAAGAACAAGGAAGTGGGGAGAGAATGGGTATTTCTAATTGGTGGAACTACTAGGGAAAAAATGGACGGGAAAAATGGGAAGCATGTCTGGGGACCAGTAAGTAGTTTAGTTTTGCTGAAGTGCAAGAAAGGTGACCAGTGGGTGTAAAGGTGGCAACAGAGCCGGGCAACACTGAATGACCACAGGTGTCATGGCTCATTCGAGCTGGAAGTCACAGCCATTTCTCTTGGCACCAGGAAGACCACAGTGGTTTTAGAACAAAAGTGAAACAGAAGAGTAGCACAGGGAGAGGCTGTACTTTGTGAATGGTAGGTACTGGTGGGAGATAGCTCGTCAGAGGATGAAAACACAAGACCGGTCTCCAGACAGGGGACTGAGCTGGAGACAGACATATCTCAGAGTCATGGGCGGGAGGTGACAGTGGAAGCAATAGAACTATTCAGGAGGAAGGGGAAAAGGGGGTTAAAGTTATTAGAAGGGCCCTTAGTAGCCCTACATCACCTTGCGCCAAAGTATTCAAAGACTTCAGTGATAAACAATAACAGAATCACAAACATATTTGAAAGGCCTGTCATCCTTGTTAAGTATCCCTCCCCTAACACATGGCATTGAAATGCAGTTAAGTGACAGCGTTAGAATTCTGCTGATCAGAAGAGTTGTGAAAGGCTGATGTTTCTTAAAAACATTTTCAGCAACATCTTAGGAAACAAAAAAGTTTATTGGCTTTCTTTCTAACAGCACGCCTGATGTTAGGCTGGGAGATTTTCACACACTTTCTGTTTGCTAAATACATAGTATGTTCTCTTCCTTCCAGCACTGAAGGCCCAAACACTTCCCTGGAGAACAGCACGTTACCTTTGTTCCAGCTGTTTAATGGTAGCAGCCATCTGATTGGTCTTCTCTTCCAAGCGACTGTTTAGTTCACTTTTCTGCTTCATTCCTAAGTCTGAACTCTGTTATAAAAAAAAAATTATGAGTAATGTATATATAGTATAAAATCCTGAAATAAACCACACATGCCTTTTGTACCTAATGGTAAGTGGGAAATAAGAGAAATAGAAATTCTCATATATTTGGGAGTCAGTTAATTGCCAAGTATAGAAAAAACAAAAAGCTATGTTTAAAATTAGTAGTTATAGGCAGCTTTGTCACAAAAATCAACACCAGAAAGTTCATCAATTTAGCATATTCTGGTACAAAAGCTAATGAAATACATAACTCAGTCGGCAGGTCAGATTGGAGAGTAGAAATTATCTTGTAGGATAAAAAAGACCCCCTTTCCCCACTACAATTTGAAAAGTAGCCATCACAATGGTCAGATTCCTCAAGTGGTTTACAGGCGGCTAGCTTCAAAATGAGATGCGACTCTTTCTTCTTGTATTTAAAGTGTGACTCTAGGCAACGTGAGGGGCAGAGGAAAGCCCCGAGATTTCAGAGCGCCAGTGAGCCTATTCTTCCTATCTCCCCTACCTGAAGCTTGAAGGCAAGTTCATGCTTGAGAGCCCGGAGATCGTCCAGCTGCTGCCGCAGACACACCAGGGCATCCTGCTTCTCACAGACATCCTTCTCTAGCATCTTCATGGCCAGCTCCATCTCCTGTCTCATGCTGATCTGGATCTCCAGTTCTTTTTCAACATCCTGCCCCCAAAGGCAAATAAACTGCTTACTCTCTCTCCCAAGCTAAGCACAAACCATAAAATTCCACAGGAAAAAGGTAGACCAAATTCTCAGATCTTAATATTCTGGCAAAATAGCTATAAGCTATCATTCAATGCAGAGACATTAACAGCAATAATAATCGGGATAATTACAATGACATTTACTCAATAATTTACAAATCTGAAGAGCTCAGTAGGCCAAATACAGTGCTATTTAATGTGTAAAATATGCACATACCTGGGGCACTTCATCAGACTAAAGACAGAAAATTGAGGTCAAGTCTTTTATTTATTTATGTATTTATTATTTATTTATTTATTTGCCATTCAAGTACAGCTGTCTCCATTTTCTCCCTTCCACTCCCCTGATATCAAGTCTTATTATAGAAATATATATAACTGTTATGGGGAAAATGTTAATTGTCAATTATTATTAAATTAACAGAATATAATTTGTTAAGTGCTAAATGAGGCAGTTCCAACTCACTTTAATTTGGTTGCTGTTGACATACTCAAGAGCCCAAGAAACCCAAAAACTACTTTGGGTCCCTAGGGTAACATTTCAGCTACTGAGAATCAGTGAATACGGCTAACTGAATGTTTATCTTCACTTAACACGAACCCCCTTTTGTTCCAACCATTACCACTGCAACATTATTTGGGTGACAAAAGATGCAAACAGCCAAGGTTGTTCTGCACTCAGGCTATGATGCCCAGGGCACACCTAGGACCTTGCTACTTGCTTGGTTTCTTTCCAATTATTTTTTTGTGATACAAGAATGTGGGAATTTGTGTGTAAAATTTTTATCACATTCCGCTTAACTGAGGCACTCTTCTGAACAGGGTTAGCATGACAGAAAATGAATTAGACTGCTTCTTATAAAGCCAACATATATTATTTGTAAGAGCTTCCTTATGGAAAGTATTTTGAGATCTAATTCACAAACACATAGAAGGAAAACAATAATTATTTCAAGGCTGTAAAAACAAATATTTTTTTTCCTCAGAAAATGGAAAATTCCGTTCTATACACTATTAGCCTGTGATAATTTTTAGTACAAATCAGGCCACCCTTCCTTTTCAGCCTTCTCCCTGCTGTGAGAGACACTGCGGGGGGGTCCTTCTGTGCGTCATGCCGTCCAAATTCCAGGGAGAGTTCACATACTAACACCAGGGGTCTGTTAATGGACTAGTGCTTAGATAAAGTCCGATACAAGGGTGTTATTCCTTCCTATATATTCTTATGTATTTTTCACTTTAAAAATATTTAAGACTAATATTGATGACACATTTTTCTATTTATATATAAGAACACAATTAAGTTCAGAAATAACTAAAATAAAAGGAGTACAATTCTCATTAGTGAGTCTTAGTAATGAGAAGAGATGCCCCTTCTAAGGACACATATCAGAATCTTTGCAGGAGGGAGGACTGAGGTGGGGAGGGGCATTCCAGAGTTTAACAAGTAGGTTCCATACACAAAATGCTTTCACAATACAAACTATAAAAGAAAAAGAAATATGTGTGTGTATATACACATATTGCCTATATATATATATATAGGCAAAATCTGACTGACTGTTGAGAATACTCAGAAAATGGACTATGAAAGCATTTTAGGGAACTGGATTAATAGGAGTAAAGAGCAGTTTTAAAGGATCCATAAAAATGTGTCAGGACACTGCTGATATTCCTGACCTTGGTCTGTAAGATAAAACCCCTAAGTAGGCTGTTACACTTCAACGTGCTCCTGAGCTGTCAGGATGTAAGCAAAGTTTACCAGTCGTAATTGTGTTTCCTCCTTTAAATGTTTTCTTGCTTCAGTTAGTGCTTGCCCTTCTGAAGTTCTATCTTGCTTAGGACCCTTGAAAAAAGAAATAAAACAGTACATTTTAAGGATTTAAAGAATCTATACAGCCCTGGCTGGTGTGGCTCAGTGGGCTGAGTGCCAGCCTGTGAACTGAAAGGTCGCCTCTGGTTTGATTCCCAGTCCGGGCACATGCCTGGGTTGCAGGCCAGGTCCCCAGTAGGGAGAGCATGAGAGGCAACCACACGTTGATGTTTCTCTCTCTTCTTCCCTTCCCTTCTGTCTAAAAATAAATAAACAAAATCTTTAAAAAAATAAAGATCTATACAGTTAGTGAACACCAGCATTGTTATTTATTAAGGAAAAATGATTATACCTAAGCAGATATAACAATGACTGAAGACAACAAAGAAACTGAAGAGGTTTAGTAAATTAAAAATTCTTAAGCTGAATTGGGGATTTTTTGCCATTTTGTTTAAAGTCCTTAGTTGGTTTACCAAACCAAGTAGTAGAGGTCTTAAAAATCAGTCTCTAAAAACAAAATAGCATTCACTGTCAACTATGAATTGTGCCAAAAATTCAAATGGTACTATATTCCTTCTCTAGAGATCTGACCTCCGGTCTCCCCAACCATCCAGAGAGATCACAGCTAAAAAAGGGGTCATAAGAAAATTCTGCTGAGTGGTCATGTTGCAGGCCAGCCTACACCAGATCTATGAGCACTGGTTTGTGGAGGACCAAGCCCCACCCATTTCTCGGCAGGGTCGGATATGGGCAGGACGCCGCTGCACAGCGGGCGACCAGGGGCAGTTCACCCCAAATCTAGCTTATGGCTTGCATGATGTGGCTGTGGAAATACTCATTGACCTCTGAAAAACAAAGGCCTGTTCCCCCACCTAAAAGGGTTAAGGAGAGGGATTAAGCCATTTAGCAAACCAGCAACCTGAACACTAAAAGCAGAAGCAACTGCTAATTGCTCGAGAAGCCATGAGCAGAAATGTTTTATTACTAGGACTAGATAAAACAAGAACATTAGGAAGCTTTTAGCTGAAAATAGTAGATTTTAGTAAAAGGTTAAACATAAAGACTAGTTTTACATCTCAGAGAAATCTAGATAAGGCCATCAGCTCTAACAAATGTAGTTTAATGGTTAAGAATGCCATTGCCTACGTGATGTTTTCTTTAAGTCTCAAAGGTACAAAGAGCAACCTCTGCATATATCTTTAACTCAGAGAGATTTAAGACTTTAAAACTATATGTTTAGCCATTAACTAGGACCTAAGAGTTTGTAGTTTAATACTGTTTCCTAGTTAATAGATAGATCAGCAAACCTCCTTATCATACCAGCCATTTGTTTAAGCCCAGGAAAAAATTAAGGTACTCTGTAACTAGTTTTGTAAGTCAGCCTTTTCCTGCCATTAATAATTTGCAAGTATTCATCTGTTTTTTCTACTGCTTGTAAAAAGAAAACCCTTTAAAAATAAAGAAAACCTTTTAGAGGGTGCCAGTCTGGCCCTCGAGGCTGGCTGGCCCGGCCAGGTCCCCGAGGCCTGGCCGCAGCTCCTGTGCCCCAGAGAGGTCTGGAGTCGTCTCATTCGCCTTACTGTCCATCCTTCGGGGAAACCGGAGAAGTGTGGGGGCCGGCACCCCGCACAGTCACAGTTGTTTTCACCAAGTCCAGACATTCAAGTCAAAAGTTATTCATAGAAAACTACTTTGGTCCCCACTCAGCCTGGTTACTTACTCCTTAGGGGCCCTTTTATTTTTTTATTCTAACCTGAGGACATGCTCATTGATTTTAGAGAGAGGGAAGGGAAGGAGAGACAGAGGGAGAGAAACAATGACCGCCTCTCATACTCGCCCAAACCGGGGACCAAACCCACAACCCAGGTGTGTGCCCCGACCGGGTATTGAAACCACGACCCGACAGCATTCCAACCAACTAAGCCTCACAGGCCAAGGGCAGGGGGCATTTTAATAACTGGATGTCTGGATTCCTAAATCACAGTAGGTTAGAAGCATGAGGATAAAAGGGAACAGGAAGACCTTTCTAAAGAAAGCAATACTAACAGCAGTAAGAAGAGATGCCAGCAAAGTCATAAAAGGCAGAAAATAACACCCACAGCCATCTGGGAATATTTCGGTACAGGTGCTAGAAGCTGTAACAATTTCAATAGCTCCTTAAAGTAGCACCATTATAATTTAGTATAGAATTGCCAATGTTGGTAATTATGATCTTCAGTCATCATAAAGAGCTAAAGTGTTACATTATATCCTCCATTTAAGAAGGCTTAGAAATGTACAATACATAAAAGGCTTGCAAAATATCAATTTAGATATATATAAAAACTTTGGTACTTTAAGAGATTAAGTTATCTAGAAAATTAGTTTATATAGTAACTCATTTCCAGTGGTATCAGATAAACACTGCTTATGAAACAGTAAAACTGTCTAAAATAATGGCACATTTAATATAACAAATACAACACTTAAATACGGTACCATTCATTAGAACATAAAAACAAGAAACTGAATTAGAATGCTTCTTGAAGTCTCTAAACAGATGGAGATGGCAGTGAATGCAAGCAGCATCTGCAGAAGGGACACCACCCTCCCCCAGCCTTCACTGTTCACTAGGTTTTGCGTGAAGTCTGAGTAAAAACAGTTTGCTTGATACATGCGAATGCTCACTGCTTCCTAACTGTCTCCCAGAGGCTCCCCCCGCTGCCAAAGCACAGATACTCCCTCTACGATTATTCTATGAATCCAGTAAGATTAACCTTTCGATTGGATTCCAATATGTAGGAGCTTTCCTCCTTAACTCGTTCCATTTCTTCTTGCAAGGTAATAATCCTGTTGTTTGCAACTGCAAGCTGTTGATAAAATTAGAAAAATCATCTTTTATCTTTCTTTTAGTAGCACAAGATAGGATGATTCATGATCTGCTAGGACATAGTTTTCAGGCTTAGATATTCTTAGAAGGGAAGAAAGCTATTTATAACCCCATAAAAATGTCCTTATAGGGAACTTCGGAGAAATATTTTGAAAGTAGGTTAGATACAAATTTAAAATATCTCCTTTTGCTGCATTTTAGTATCAACATTTTTTTAAAATATATTTTATTGATTATGCTATTACAGTTGTCCCATTTCCCCCCTTTATTCCCCTCTGCCCTGCACACCCCTTCCCACCCACATTTCCCCCCTTTAGTTCATGTCCATGGGTCAGACATCTAAGTTCTTTGGCTTTGACATTTCATATACTATTCTTAACCTCCCCCTGTCTGTTTTCTACCTATCATTTATGCTACTCATTCTCTGTACCTTTTCCCCCTCTCTCCCTCTCCCCCTTCCCCGCTGATAACCCTCCATGTGATCTCTATTTCTGTGGTTCTGTTCCTGTTCTAGTTGTTTCCTTAGTGTGTTTCTGTTTTTTTTTTTTTTTTAAGGTTTGGTTGTTAATAACTGTGAGTTTGTTGTCATTTTACTGTTCATATGTTTGATCTTCTTTTTCTTAGATAAGTCCCTTTAACATATCATATAATAACAGCTTGGTGATGATGAAATCCTTAAACTTGTCCTTATCTGGGAAGCACTTTATCTGCCCTTCCATTCTAAATGATAGCTTTGCTGGATAGAGTCATCTTGGATGTAGGTCCTTGCCTTTCTTGACTTCGAATACTTCTTTCCAGCCCCTTCTTGCCTGCAAGGTTTCTTGTCTGCAAGAAATCCACTGATAGTCTTATGGGAAATGCTTTGTAGGTAACTGTCTCCTTTTCTCTTGCTGCTTTTAAGATTCTCTCCTTATCTTTAATCTTAGGTAATGTAATTATGATGTGCTTTGTTGTGTGTTTCTTTGGGTCCAACTTCTTTGGGACTCTCTGAGCTTCCTGGACTTCCTGGAAGTCTATTTCCTTTGCCAGCTTGGGGAAGTTCTCCTTCATTATTTGTTTTCAATCCCTTGGTCTTCCTCTTCTCTTTCTGGCAGCCCTATGATTTGGATGTTGGAGCGTTTAAAGATGTCCTGGAGGTTCCTAAGCCCCTCCTCATTTTTTTGACTTCTTGTTTCTTCATTCTTTTCTGGTTGAATGTTTCTTTCTCCCTTCTGCTCCAAACTGTTGAGTCCCAGTTTCCTTCCTGACACGGTTGGTTCCCTGTATATTTTGCTTTATTTCACTTTGGGTAGCCTTCATTTTGCGACCGAGCTCAATCAGTTCTGTGAGCATCCTGATTACCAGCGTTTTGAACTGTGCATCTGATAGGTTGGCTATCTCTTTGGTGCTTAGTTGTATTTTTTCTGGAGCTCTGATCTGTTCTTTCTTTTGGGCCATTTTTTTTTTTTTTTTTTGTCTTGGAGTGCCTGTTCTGTAATAAGGGACGGAGCCTTAGGTGTTTGCCAGGGTGGGGCAACGCTGTGACACTGTCTGTGGAGGAGCAGTCTGAAAGGGAACAATGCTGCTTGTTCAGCTCTCTGGTGGTTTTCAGTCACTTCCCCCGCTACCCACAATCAAATGGGTGCTGATTCCTGGGTGGGTGGGTCTCATGAACAAATTCTCCTGTGAGGCTGGGAGTTTCTCTCACTGCCACAACCCCCATGGTTTTTTTTAGTCTGAGGTTATGAGGTTTTATTTCCCCACACTGGAACCCTGGGTTGTGTGGTCTGTCTCGCTTCCCAGTTGTTCCTCCGCCAGCTGCAGCCTTGCTGCAAGCCCTCTCCACCTGGCTGCCCATCTCTGCCCCTTCTTCCGGTCTGGATGCACGTTTCTTCTTTAACTCCTTGGTTGTCGGACTTCCATATAGTTCGATTTTGTTAGGTCTGGTTGTTTTTGTTTTTAAATTTGTTGTCCTTCTTTTGGTTGTGTGAGGAGGCATAGTGTGGCTACTTACACCTTCATCTTGGCCAGAAGTCTTGCAAAATGTTAACTTAAGATCATTTACCTTAAGGGTGTCCTCATGAATAACTTGTAATTATATTTAGTTACAGGGCCTATTTCTAAAATGTTTAAGAGGTCACTTCATGTGTTGGGACGCATCTTATGAACCCTCCGTGAGACTTTCTACAGATGATTTTTAAAAGAGTGAAGAAATGAACTCCTACATTCTCACTCTAAAAGGTGCCATTAAGTACTGAAGAGAGTTTTCATTTCAGAACCTAAAACAGATAAGGTAATGTTATTAGCAGAAGACTGCTAAGAGGAAATGCTGATATCCCCATTCCACAGGAGGGAAAAGTAAAGTGGAAACACCTCTTCCTTCCCACTGACCTTTATTCCCCACAGAGAATGTGAAGGTGCCTAAATGAGGCTGGGAATGGAATTGAGCAGATGCCTCTCAGCCAGGCTGCGTTCCCTTTTCATTACCTCTTCACCAGCAGTGGGTGCAGGTGCTGCTTGGCTCCTGTTCTAATGTATAAGGGTAGAGGAGCTAGGGCTCAGGCACGCTTTCTAGAGGCAAGTCTGGAAGCCCATTTCTCTGTCTGCTCCATGGACCTGATGGTGTGTGAAGGAACTCTGATAGATCCGAGTGGATTCTCAGACAGCTTCTTCCAAGATCTCAGCATCAGAGTAAGTATTAGGAAATGATGACTGCAGGTCCAAATGGGCTTTCTAAATCCTCTGTACTCTGTGTAACAACAGAGTGGATATTTGTATCTTCATTTGTTTAATGCTCTTTCTGTTATATTGGTTCAGAACTCAGGAGGGGAAAAGAGGTTTGTTTTTTAATTTTAGAATTCATCCTTTTAAATCCAAAAGAGAAAACACAGGTCTCATTAACTTTATCTGCTCCTTATAAAGCCTACACACAATGCTTACCTATCTCTAAAAGTTCAAAGTTTCAAGAAAAATTAATCTTCTTGGTAAAAGAATGAGTAAATTAACATTTTTTAGTAAAAAAAAATCTAGGTCTGGAAGATAATCTAGCGACTGAGGGAACAAAATGAACAACTATGCACATAACTGAGTGCTTGCGGGATGTCAGGCACTGGTATAGGCCCTTACATGTTAAATCATTTAATTCACGCAAAAATTTTATTGTTCTTATCATCCCCATTTCACAGATAAGTAAAAGAAGGAACAGAGGTGTAAGTAAGTAATTGGCCCAGGATTAGAAAACCAGAGTTGGGACGTGAACCCCAGCAGTCCCGCTGTAGAGAACATGCTTAATTGCTATGCCACATTGCCTCAATAAATCTAATAGCAGTAGAATCTCAGTATACAATTTCTGTGCAGAATATTTTGAAAGCTTTGTGGGATCAAGTTCTAAGGGTCATATCCAGAAATTAAAGTTTTAATATAAGAATCTATACTTAGAAAAGAAGCCTATGGAGCTGAGTATTAAAGGTTTTTTTTTTTAATTGAATTAAGTGGGGTGACATTGGTTCACAAAACTGTACAGCTTTTAAGTGTACTACTCAACAAAACATCATCTACACACTGCATCGTGAATTAGGAAGGTGTTTTAAAGTTACAACAATGTTAATGTTTGTTCTGAAAAAAAAAAGGTTCAACAGTGTTTCCTAGCTAGAATTTTAACTTGGTTTTATTTATCCCACTGTATGTATTGGAACAGTTAGAAATAGAGAAGGTAGTCTCTGCCACGTGCAAAAATTTATTTAAGATTTTTAATAAAAACATCTAATGCCATTGAAGAAAAAAGGCTATGTAGCTTACACTCTGGTAAGTTAGGAAAAAATAATGTTAATCAGAAGTGGAACATAAAGTTATTTTTCTCTTCTTATTTTTGGGAATTTTCTAAGAGCATTCACATATATATTCTTATCAGATTTTTAGACTAATTGTGAGGCTGAAAGAGGAAGTATAAATGACCCTCATCCTCATCTGTCAGCAGGGGAACTGGGCCTTTGGAAGTCAAGTGACATACTTGCTCAGCAGCACATGACATCTGGCATGTCATGTAAGCAGGGACTACTGGTCTTCTGACCAGCGCTCTTTATCTTATCTACCCACTGCCCCAAGGAAGAAATAAAACTGGTGAAGGCCTTATTTCCCAGTCTGGCACACACAAATCTTTGTTGAGCTCTAGCACATCAGTAGTACCTAAAATGTTTGTTGAATGAATAAATAATGCATATCATGCTATATGCTAAACATTAACTCTAGACTAGCTCAGAAAAAAAAAAAACGTAAGAAAGCAACATATTTGATCAGCCTACGTTCTAGGCCTGCATAGTCCAACTGGATAACTGAGACCCCTGAGATAAGCCAGCCATTCCTAGTCAGAACAAGCAGTTACGACCTATAGCAGATATTATCTGGAAAGTCAAGTCTTTATGTCCAAGGCTCCAGAGAAATTACTTTCCACTAATGTACATTACTAAATTCTATAAGTCAATCAAAGAGGTTCCAAACACTTACTTCCTCTGTCAGTTTGGTGTTGGATTTTTCTAATGCATCCACTTTTGCCTGAAGGTTGTTTACAGTAGCACTATCAAGAGAAGAAAATACGTAACCGTTTCTTTTGAGAAACAGAACAATTGCCTATAATTTCTTTTGAAACACCTGTCAGACTTTCATTCATTGTAACGTGCACTATACAGTAAACTTTAAGGCTTACTTATATGAGTTACAGATATAATAAGAGGCTACGTGGATTAAGTGCTTGCCACACAACAAACATTTTTCTACATGATTCTACTGCATTATTTCATTTACTCCTTTCAATAACCCTAGGCATTACATATCCCCAATTAAAAGAAACTCAGGCATGAAAAGAGTAAAATAGTGTTGTGCTTATATTTCATTGTCAGTTGTAACCATATCTTTCCTTGATTAACATCTCCACAGTCCATCGTAGTCATTATTAGTTCTTGGTCCCCAGAGAGTGTACTTAAATTGTTCTTGAGTTTTCTCGCTAGAACCAAGATGGCAATTTAAATTTTGATATAATCATGTTATGGTCTTTAGTTAAATTAAAATAATTATCTTTCATAGGAAAACTATACAGGATAATAATAGATATATTAAATTCCTCTTAATTATTTCAGTCTTTTTAGAGCATCAAAGCACTTGAGAATACCAAGAAATTTTGGATAGTTCTCCTCAGGAGAGAGATTATTTCATGTTCTGGACAGTTCTGAAAATACTTGATGAGTACTTGGTAAATTAATGGTAGTGATAGTGAAGAGAGGGTAAATTAATACTATTAATCCAATGTTTAAATGAGAAATGCAAGGGACCAATGATATATGATTAATCTAAAGATACTAAGGCAATGAGGGGTTTACGCAAGATTAGTCCTGAAATATGTGCCTAGATCTACTGAACCCAGAGGGCCACCAATTTCAATGGTAAACAGTAGGTCCTTGAATAACGTCATTTCTTTTAACATTGTCTGGTTATAATGTTCATGAGCTGCTGTAGGAACTCAACTCCTGCTTATATC
The DNA here is from genome assembly GCA_004026765.1 of Micronycteris hirsuta. Lineage (NCBI taxonomy): Eukaryota > Metazoa > Chordata > Mammalia > Chiroptera > Phyllostomidae > Micronycteris > Micronycteris hirsuta. The sequence goes on from PVJI01005006.1 coordinate 24,020, forward strand.
AATCAGCCTATGGTAAAATGGGTTTCATTATATGTTGTTTTGCTTAAAGTTGCCAAACTTATTGACAATGTTACATAAGGACTTACTGTATGCCACATATTTAAGAAACTTTACTGCCTTTCACTAAGGGTCAACAAAACAGTTAAGTGTCATTTTCTCCAGCACCTTCATCAGTGCCAGGCAAGCAGGAGTTCTATATATATTTGTTGAGTATTGTCTCAATTTATCCTCACTCATCAGTTTCCCCTTCCCTTCCCACACAACAAAACCCCCAGTAAAGTAATAATGTTTATTCATGCTTTACTTCAGATGTCGGTTGAGTTCTTCCACATAGTTCTTCTGGTCCAGAATTGCAGTAATTTGGCCATCTCTGGGGGTGGGGGGAGAGAGAGAAAATAGAAATAAAATAATATTAGAAATATCAAGATTCCCCCCCCCCAATTTTTTCATAAAACATAGAAAGGAAATTGTGGCATAAATACAGTGAACCAGAAGACCGACCTGATGTGTAACCCCTCAACATCAGTCAGAAAGACTTGAGGGTTTAGAACGAAGACAAGGCACACAAAAGCCCGAACTAAGAAAGCCCCTGGTGTAGCTTATGCACATCAGGAACTTAGGTTATAGATATAATGTTAAAGTCTATCAGAGGCATTTAAAGAGTTAACATTTTCTTCTCCCAACTGATAGATTTTTTTAGTTTCACTAGTATTATAGTAATTTTTCCATTTGTTGTAGGAACTGCAATAAGCTTACTCTGTCTGGTGTGATAATGGTTGTTTCTCAAAGGATCTCTGTGCCTCTAAAGGTCATTTGTATTTCCAAATGAATGGCATAAAAGGCTTTCATAAAGATCGGTATTTATTGTTACATGAAAAGATAAAGTGTGAAAAGGGAAGTTCACTGGAACCAACTAATGTATGGTAGGCAAACATTAAACAGCCAGACTTTTCAACAGAAGACAAAATCAAGGCCACATGCCTCTACAACTACTTAAAGAATAAATGATATCATCTGAGCTCAATGTCCAAGATTGACAACTTCGGACTAATTACACTTTCAACTACTGAATTTATAAAGGGTATAAGGTGTACTTTGACCTTCAATTTCTAGGTAGTGTAAGAATTTAAAAAAACTTTTATTTTGAAATAACTGTAGATTGACAAGAGTTGTAAAAGTAATGCAGTTCCCACATACTTCCACTTAATAATAACATTTCATGTAACCCCAAGATGCATATTTAATATTGTACACTTAGAGCAAGCTGAGAACGCAATTCTTCTCGTCAAGAAAAACCATGCTTTCAAACACTATTTTAAGAGATGAAGCACTGAATTCCTCTTATAAAAATGTTAATTCTGCTTTTCCCTGAACCATGTGAGAGGAAAATCACTTTAAGTAAGCCCCTCTTAGGGGTCAGCAGAGACGATAGACAGTTTTGGCACGGCGCTGTAAGAGCTGCGCCACTGGAAATTCTTTCAGCAAGTCTGTTACGTTAGAAAGCAGAATCGTTGTAAACTGTAAATACTCTCGAAGAACATTAAACAAAAAAGAAACCTGATTTTCTCTGTACATACCCTTCACTGCCTTTACTGCTGTTCCCATCCTTGAGATACATAGAAAAGTCTATAACACCGACCTACAAAGAGAATTTTCAAAATTTAATATAAATTAGATTCCTTTACCAAGGCATAACATGTCTCATTCTAGACACTCAAAATAGTTATACAGTCATGATAATTACTAAAAAATTTTAATGACATTTAATGTTTTACTTTTATTATAATCAAGAATTGACAAGGACTGTAAGTAAAGAATCAAGATTAAGTGAATGGAACTAGAAGACAAGATAGGACTAAGAAGGTCAACAGAAAACGTAATATAAATTTAAAGTTTCTCTTTTGCTTGTTTTAATTATTCTGCTACTGATCCCCCATATTCACTTTTAGAAATAACTTTTAAAACTATAATTACAGTAACAATGGAAGTGCCATTAGAGAAGTTTTAGAAAATATAGACAAGCAAAAGGAAGCAATATAAAACACCCATAGTCCCAACCCCGTGAAGATGACCACTGTGATATTTTGGTATCTATTCTTGAAATTTTCACTGATGCATGTCTACACTTTTCAAGATCGCTATTTTATCATCCAGCTTATTTCTTTTTTAAAATCAACACCAAAATATCATAGTTCCTTTTACATTTTCCTTGAGTAAAATGTAACACATTGTAGCATTTCATACAGAAGGGGTGAGACACAGTCATAGTGAAAGCAGCAGGTTTATTTATTGGGCAACGGATATGGCCAGGCCCTGTTCTAAGTACATTGCATGAACTAACGTCTTTATTCCTCACAATACCACTGTGAGACACATACAGTATTTCTTATCCCCGTGTTACAGACAAGTAAGTGATCTGAACCATCAAGAAACTAAGTAGAAAACGAAGAAGCCAGAATCTCAGTCTAAAAAGTTTGGCTTCAAAGCCTTCACTCTTAACTACTATGCTATACTGACTGTTACTATTTAGCCTGTGTGTATAATTTAGCGTGTATATGTATATTTTAGTCTGCACAAAATACTTTTAACAAGGGTCACAGTCAAGATAAGAATTTGAAAAATATTCAGAATGCATAAGTGAGCCACGTGGGAAGGTAAACAAACTAATTTTTTATATTCCCATCAAAATAACAGGAAATCCTATTTATGACTTGAAGAATTTCCCCTAATTTGGCTGGTCCAACCTAATCAATCCAATTCTGTGATAACAGTATTCAGAGTGACACATTTGGTAACTGAGTATCTTTCTCATACCTGAGAGTCCAAATCTTCTCCTTTCATACAGAAATTAGCATCAATGACATTCAGACCCACCAACAAACCAGCAATTATGGCTCCTTCTTCTTCCATCATGAGGGCATTTGGTTCATAGAATTCGCTGTAAGAGAGATCCGTGGAGTGCTCTATTACAATAAAACCCCCAGAACCAGTGATATAAATCACAAGACAAAGAGAAAAATGCTTGCCTCATGGTTGAGTATGGTCATCTATGACAATAGCAAAAAAGTTAAAAAAAAAAAAAAGGGCTTGGTATTTTATTTAGACAATGGATGCATAAATAGACTCTAGATAATAAATGGTCCAGCTAAAAGAAAAGTGATCAAAATGGTATTTTCATTGAAAGGAGTATTCATGCTTTCCCCTCATATATGTACTTGTGAACAGAAGTTCTTCATTTTAATGTAGGCCAATTTATCCATTTTTTTCCCTTTTCAGATAGAACTTTTAAATCCTGTTTAAGGAATTCTTTTCTCTCTTATGTTTTCTTCTAAAAGTATCATTGTTTTCTCTTTCTCATTTGAATCTAGGCTCCGTCTGGAAAAACGATTTTGTGTGTGCTGTATCTGAGTTTAATGCTACATGTCAGTTTCCTGTCTTACTGAACCTGGGTGCATGCTAAGGTGTCAAAAACCTTCCCTGCTTTCTGGAGGCGTTGAGTTCTAGACTTCCCTACAAAAGACCACATATATGTCCCAGCAACAGACAGCACATGTAATATAAAAACATATCTTCTTGAATATGTGTGTGAGGTTTGGGAGAAGCTATCAGTTGAACTATGTGAAATTTTAATGAATCAATTGTTTCTGATCTACAAAAATGATAGATTTATATAATTTGACTTCATATAACAGAGAACATAGCAGGAAAAAAGCAAAGTTCAACAAGATGATGTTCATACCTGAGAAGTTCCTTTTTATTGATCAAAGCTTTCATATATTCTGAAAGTTTCTTCTGCATTAATGCCAACCGAAGCCAAGCTCTTCCTCTGCCTACTGGTGTCCTACAAAATCACAGAAACCAAATAACTAAAAGTAGCAGAAACACAGTGGGACAGATGTGCTTACTCTTGCTAGTGGTCCCCCAGCAGAACATGCTCATGGAGGTGGCCCTCACAACCTTTCCGACCATGTCCTATACGAAGAATTCTGTGTGGGCTGGAGAGACCCAGAGGGTGTGTTTGGAACAAATGCTCTGGTGAGGAATTAATTGCTGAATGAGACAACAATTTGAAGGTAAGATCTCTAGGAGGCTCAACGGAAAATGTTCCATTAAACTGGTATTAGTAAATCCTCATAAATTTAGTGTGGATCATATTAAGTACCCCCAAAATAATAATGTGGACAAGGCCATTTAGACCTCTATCTGATTAAAATGAAGCCAATTTACTTTGGGAAGGTGATCAGTTCTCTTTCTCAAGTTCTAAGGTCCAGGTGTCAGTGCCTGAGGTTCCCCTGACAATTGTTTCCATCTTGGTTTTCAAACTCCATCAAACACACTCTTTTTTCTAAGTCAAGTCCAGTATGCCACCTCCCTTCATCTAATTTCTTGAAATTCACTAAATGATTCCCATTAGTCCTTTAAAAATATAAGAAAATGTTTGGTATTTTAACATGAAGACAACCTCTCTCAGATTAATAATAAAAATTATCCTTCATAGGCATACCTCTCTTAATAGTCTACATTTTCAGTTCTCTTAAAACAGTGCCTATTCATAACAAAAGGATGCATTTTGGATTGTCATGGAATAAATTATTATGGTCATCATTGTTTTAGTCTCACTCTTCAAGGGGACAGTTAATAAGAATGTTTTCCCCGACAAACAGAATTCAACCTCAAGCTTACTTAAGTCCTGGAAGATCTTTAACACTTGCTGTTATCTCTGCAGCTTCTGGAACAAGCTTCTCTACCAGTTCTAGAGGCCCCCAGAAGGATTTATTTTGTCCAAGGAAAGTTTTCTTAGCTAAGGAGATAAAAACAAAGCAGTATTTTAATATTCTTTACAACACAGAAATGCCCTCAACACACACACACACACACACACACACACACACACATACACAGCCCTCTCCGATCTATTCAGTGCTCTTTTCCAGGAACCATTCCTAGATTACCAGGTATTTCTAAAATTATCCATGCTTTCAGAATACGTAACATTTTATGAAAATCAAAAACCCCTTACTTCCCAAGACTCAGTCCTGCCTCTCTCAAGGAGAATTTCTGGACTATCTCTATAATGTAACAAAACATTGTAACAATATAGTACTTAAAGCTGTGTAGTATCAGTGAAGATAACAGTCCAATGGAAAAGACTACATAAAAGAATATGTAATTCAGAAAAGGGCTATCAAATATTGGGAGGCAGAATAAAAAGAAGCAAAGGTGAAAAGACCAGGTCCTGCCTGCCTTCAAAAGCTTCTGGTTAAGTGGAAAGAGCGAGGAAGCGAGAGTCAGTCAGGAGAGGGGAGTCCCAGCGCTTCTCCGCCCCACTCACTGGGTGACTGGGAAAGTCACGGCCCGTTCCAGGCCTATTTCCAGCCCGCCCAGCACAACTGCCAGGTCGGACTCGAAACTTGTAGTGGCCCTTCCAGCTCTAGCGTTTAATGATCTGTGTTTTTTAAGCGGTACAAAGTCCTTTAAATCAACCATATTCCCATACCCATATAGGTTGCACTCCACTGGATTAATATGAATTCAAGCCTCTTATTCTTTGGTTCCACAAAAAATGCTTTCCTTCCTGAGCACATATTGCATTGTTAGGAAACAGCTGAATACGATTGGCACGCTGAGGCCGCGGCCCACCTTTCAGGCCGTGTTTCAGGCAGTGCTCCATCACCACGAAGAACTGCTGCAGAGGGGCGTAGTCAGAGTCCAGCGTTCTCCCCAGGTTCAGGGCTGATTCAATCAAGCCCTTGATACTCAGCTTGGCCATGTTCATCAGGTTCATGCGTTCGTTAGCCATGAGATAATTAGGATCTGCATCCAAAGGAGAAGAAGACGATGCCTGGTTACTGAAAATAGTGCATTTTAAAATTCAGTATAATTTCCCTGTGTTGACCTTTGCATTTGATGGTGCAAAAGCAATGGTGAGCAAAACTGTTGTTGTCTTGGCAAGAATCAAGACAGGGTTCCAAATTATGCTATTAGTTGTGTGTTCCTCTCTGTCATGTACTTGTCGTTTTATAAAAATGATGTCAATTTCTCTTAGGAATATCCTCGATAAAAACAGTAAAAGTTATTTTATCAAATTCTGAGCTTTGAGTATAGTCATCTAATATTTTCACCGCCTCTGCCACCACCCTCACCCGGGTGCCCATGGGAGCTCACTATTCCACGCCCTTCACACTGATCTGCTTCCACCCTTGCACTGCCCCCTTATTCTCTACACAATTTGTGAAGTGCCTTAAAAGATAAAACCAATGAGAAAAAAAGATAGACTAAAATTTCTTCCAATACATTATTTGCATTCTTAGTATTAGTGTTAATATCATTATTATTTAAACTAAAGCACTATTAAATAAACAAAATAATTAACATTATTGGTATAATGCAGTATTAGAACTTAATCGATTCACAATTTTTTTTAAGACTTAGCAGAGAATGTGTGGCTCTCATCAAGCAGACAAACTATTTGAAGAAAGGGACTAAGTACCATATTTCATCGACAGAATTCAGGACAATCTGGATACTCAGTAACCTCATTTACTGGTGTGTGTCCTGTGCAGGTACAGTGGGCGGCTGCTCACAATTATGATCCCAATCCTCCTTACAGTGTGCTACAAGACAGTTACCAATGGCCCAATTTGCAAGGAAGGAAAATGAGCCTCAGAGGGTCAAGCGGCCCCGGCACGCAGCTGGTAACAGACGAGAAAGCCGGAGTCTAGGCCCTGTTTCTCCAACGGCGAACTCTGTGCTCAAGAGCACCGTCGTCCACTTACAGGTGAGTCAATGACTCCAAAAAATGTTTATTCTTCCCTCCTGCCGACCATTCTTTCACATGGGTATCTTACTTAATTCCTGTGATTCTATCATTTAAGTATCCCTTCTTTTCAGGTGCTAAAGCAGGCTGTTAACAGTTAAGTGGTCCAAGGCCAAAAAGTTCATAGACAGCAGAATTTGGACCTGGATCTGACATGAAAGTTCTCTGTGACTTTCATCTTCCCAAACATTAAATGTCAAATTTCTACAGAAACTGAAAAGGCCTCAAGATCTATGAAATATTTTTACTTTTCTTAGGAACACAAAAAATACGGATAATTCTATGCTCCCATAATATAAACATGCCACAACACAAAACAGAGATTACTTAAATTGTCCCAAGCAATTTACTTCACACAGTATTTTCATTTAGATCTGTTTTCACAGTTAAATGAGCAGAAGCAAACAGCCAAATTCGAAACTAATTTTCTCCATTAAGTTGAAGGACTTACTGTAGATTTACAGCTCCAACTATACAAATCTTGGTTTACTGTAGTGTTTTCTACGGCAACATTTTAGAGAATACTTTATGATGAAAGTCAGAATTGGTCTCTGTTGCCATTGTTTCCTTCTTGCACACTAACAAATGTTTCAGGGCATGCCTCAAATGTGGCTCTCTCTGCTCAGGACAGGTCAAGTTGTCAAGACTAGAATAAGCTCACAGGGGACACAGAAGTATTTAAACAAAAAAAAGTTATCCCTGAAAAACAGCTGTGAAGAACAGATTCATCAGGTATTACTTCCCAACTTCGTTACCAGCATTTATGGTAGTGCTTCTGACCTCCTACACTCAATGGAGAAAGAAACAGGGCAGGGCTGTGCGAGTGTGCACAAATGTGTGTGCTCAGCTACTGGGTCTTCCACTGAACGCTTCTCAACAGACGGCAAGAAAATAAGGTTGAAGTTAGATAACTGGCTGCTCATAAGGAACCATTCTCTCCATCTCAAGCCTGTGAATCATTAACCAATGCTGCTAGTCAAAGCGTGTAACCTGCTTCCAACCTTGTGAGAACCAGTCATGTGGGGAGAGCTGGATTTGAATTATGTGCAAAATATGATGCTTTAAGATTTTTTCCAGAAGGAGTGATAGATTTCTACCAGCTCTTCTATATTGCCTCATCTCATTCGTCTCGTAATCAGTAGCAGAAATGTTCAAGAAGTCTGGTTGGGGTCTCGGGTGCATAATCAATAGAAAGATGGAACTAGTTCCTAGGGACATTAAATTCCTAATACCTTGGACTCCATTGGTATGGTCCTAGCCCCTATCTGAACTAAACTGAATCAAAAACAAACAACCTACCCATTCTTTAGAAAATGCTTCTCTTAATCTTGGCACTACAAACATTTTGGGCCATAATTTTTCTTTTGAGGCAGGCGGGATGGAGGAGGAGGGTGCTGTTCTGTAAATCAAGTTTAGCAGCAACTTAGACCTTTACCCACTAGATGGCAGTAGCATGCTCCAACAAGGACAACCACAATTATCTTCAGATCTCCAGACACTGCCGTGTCTCCAAGGGAGACAAAAGCAGGTTCTCTCCCTGTTGACAACTGCTGCTCTAAACAAATATTTTAAAAGTCAAACAAAAATCAGGGTAATTTAACACTTACACATAAGACCTCAAAAGAATTACTGCTCACTATTATTTAATTAAAGTATAAGTTAAACGGATTATTTAATGCATATTACCAACGTTTTTGTGTTACATAGTATACAAGAGTAATGGTCATTATGAAAAATTTATTTTTCTTCTTCACAAATAATTTTAATTATGTTTTCTGGTTAGGTACTAAATGAAACTGATGAAAATAATTAGTACTTAACATTATTATTTTTTAAATTTTGTAATACTGGCTACTATGAATATTATCGTTAACTTAATTTGTCACGGAATAAGAAATTCTTGATTCAATTAATATGGTGTCTTGACTTGTACTAAAGAATAAAATGATTTTGTGGAACTAATTATATGCTGTTAAAAAGGGCTGCAATAACCAGATGAGAGCATGAAGGGACCTCTGAGAAACTGGCAGAGTTCTATTTTTTGATATGGGTATTAGTTATGTGAAACTGTTGAATGTGTGAAAATTCACTAAACTGAGTACTTATGTGATCTTTTCTGTAAATTTTATACTTTGAACTATAAAACGTTAAATAAAGTTTTATTTTGTATAAGTCAGAAAACGATGTTTTTAAAAATGCATGAATTTCACAATATCATTAGTCATACTTTTTCTATGAGAATTCATTAAAATTTTAATTTTCACAATGTTACCATTCAAGACTATTAATTTCAAAACTGAACTTTTGTTCAATCATTCATTTTCTTCAATTAATACTGAATATATACTGGGTGTTAGATACTGTATTTAATGTTGGGAATTCAGAGATAGAAGACCTAGTTCCTGATGTTGAAATACTTACTATTTATCAAACTTGGGTAATAGAGAAGCCTGGAGAACAAGAATAGGGAAGCTTACAGAGAACACTTGAAATTTCAGGATAAAATACCATTTTTACAAAGATCAATCTTATTCCAGGACAAGTAAATTAAAATGATTTTATATTAAATCATATATAATGCCTACTGTATGGAATCAAATGTAAATTTTATATATATTTTTAAGGCTGAGCCAGTTAACATGATATTAATGTAGCATTTCAGGCAGGCTGCAAGTCCAATGCAATAGCCGGTGCCACTGACATGTTTCCACGGAGAAGTTTGAGAAGCACCGCAAACGCATGGCAGTGACACTAACAAAAATATGAACAGGACGCCATGGGAATGTGTATAGAAAAAAGCTACTTGACTTGGCCCCCTATTTTTTCATTCAAATTTAAGGGGCAGGTATGTACTCATATATATAAGTTCTCAGAATATGAGGACTTTTAAATACTTATGTTTATATAGTGATTTTAATGTAATGGAGTTGAAAAGTTCATTGGTATGGTTTCAGTTTCTACATTGCAACTAACCTTTAAGAAATGGCCACTTGTAGCATGGGGTGGTGCAAAACAATATCCAAAATTTCCTAACTATATTTTTGTAATGCTGGATGTGCTTTGTTTACTGGATCCAAAACAATACATCAAAACCAACCAAATGGAGAAGCATATATATAAATTCAGCTGTCTTCTATTAAATAAAATACTGAGTAAATTTTAAGAAAATGTAAAAAAAAAAAAAACCCAAAACAAAAAAAACTTATGTTTATATACTCTACAGAATTTTAAGGATATTAAGATCTATCCATTAACATAACTATTAACATTGTACTGAGGGTGGCAGAACAAAGCAATTAAAGACAAAGAAAATGGAAACATATAAACTATAAAAGAGTAGATCAAATATTATTGTTCTCACACAATCTGATTTTACACCCAGAAAATCAAACAAAATAAACTAAAATCTCTAGAAAAATACAATAATTCACAGAGGTAGCAGAGTGCAAAATTCATATATTGGAATCACTAGGTGCCATGTATTTTCCTAACAGAGGGTGAGCCTTTTCAGTTCAATCTTCAGGACAGAAATTCATCGGGCAGGGAAGGGGCGGGAGTAGAGCTGTGAAGGGAGCAGGAGGGCAGGAACCCGTGAGGCAGGCACGGAAGTAGGAGAGAACACGGCAAACCAAGAAAAAGAAAACAAACGATGCCAGAGGTTACTGCTGTGGGATGAGGTTAGGGAAGCAGGTTCAGAGAGAGATTGCTAAGAACCTAGTTTAAGGAGGGATTTTACCTCAAAGCAGTAAAGATTTCGATGTGAGGTGTGATGTCACAGATTTGAAATTTAGAGAAGCGATTCTAGCAGCCTTGTGGAAGACAAATTAGCAGGGTGCAGGAACTCAAAGCTGAGGGCAGAGTAAGGTCTACTGTGGTAGTTGAGGAGCAACACCAAGGAATGGGACCACACAGAGCAGTAGGTGTGCGTGGAGAAGGGGGAGGCAGCTCTCAGTGGTGGTCCAGAGGCTAAACGTCAGGACTTCAAAACCTGATGAGCACTTGGATGTGAGGGAAGGAGAAAGAATGTGGATAACTCTCACGTTTCTGGTTCTGGTGATTAGATGAACGGTGGTGACAAGTACCTTGGTGGGGAACACCGCAGGGGCAGTGGACTAAAAAACAACTTGTAGAAATGACTGTAGCTACAATAATGAACTGTATTAACTGATTTTCAATTCAAATTTCTTTCAAGAATGTGTGGGTCTTCATTATATCTCTTCAAGACTGTTCCTTTCCACATGAAAAAATTGTAATAAACTTTACAGTCATGTGGCTCATTTAGTTAATAGTGATAACAGAAGTTAACCAAAGTCACAGCTAAGAGTGAGTCACACTGTTCTGCAAACCAAGCACCTGACCAAGACCCCATGTTCTCTCTTTATAGTGCGATGACTACTGTTCATACAGAGAAATTATGAAATGATTTTTATGCATAATTGAAGGAAAAGTAAGTTAGATTTAGTATATTAATATTAAGCATGTTCCACTGCCCCTAATTCTCAGCAAAGTGGGGATAATTCATATGTAGCAAAACAGTAGTTCATCTTCAGAATTTTCTGGTTATTTGACAGAACAAAACTTACATGAGAAAGAAAACAGTTGTCATACAGAGATTTTTCCAATGATACCTAAGGTCACGAATAAGATTTAAAATGACAAACGGAGAGGTATAGAAAGGCAATGTTCAGAATGACTGAAGGCCAATAATTCCTAAATACATCTACTCTGAACTTTGCTGTCATATTTCTTAGAGTATTAAACTGGGCATAAAATGAGCTGTCCCTCATAGTGAAGGAAATTACTAAAAGTACTAAGAAGATCTTGTAATAAAACACCATTTAACTAGTCTGATGATATTTATTGGTACAAGAGAATCATGAACTTTTACTCAATCCTCATTTAAAAATAATCAATAGAATCTTACTTAGGACTCTCAGATGATCAGATCCAGTACCCAGAGTACGTATATAAAGCTACTCTTACAATTCAACAACTAAAGGCAACTGAGTTAAAAAGAACAGGCAGAGAATTTGAACAGACACTTCTCCAGAAGATATACTGTACAAATCGCTGAGTACATGCAAAGGTGCTCACTAGGGAAAAGCAAATCAAAACCACAATGAGATACCACCTCATATTCACTATGATGAGATAATAATATTAAAAATTAAAGTAGAAAATAACAACTGTTGATGAGAATGTGGAAAAAGTAGAACCCTGGTGCATTGTTGGTAGAAGTATAAAATGGCTCAATTGTTTTTGAAAAATAGTCTGGCAGTTTCCCAAAAGGTTAAATCACATGACCTTAAAAGGTTAAATCATGGTATGATCTAAAAATTCCAATTTTGGGTATATACCCAAGATAAATGAAAACATACATTCACATAAAACTCATACATGCATGTTCACAGCAACTTTATTCATAATAGCCAAAATGAAAACAACCCAAATGGATCGATAAAATGTGGTACGTATAGTGGATTATCATTTAGCAGTAACAAGGGATGAAGTACCGATAGGTGGGAGTCCACAGTGAGTCACCCACGGTGTGCCTCTGTGGGAGGCAGATTGTTCTGAGCTAAAGTCAACTGCAGCTGCAGACTTGAGAGAAACTACTGCCCCTCCCTTTAACTACCTACAGAACTTGAGATTATCAGTGACAACCTGTAAGGCCCACCAACATGGCAGGGCAAACTTTTATTTACTAAACATCTGCTCTTATCTTCCTCCGCTAACCCTTTGAAGCCCTTAAGGTGAATTACCTCATCCCCAGCTCAGAAGGTCGTGTACACCTGTATCCCGTTTTCTATTTCTGAACCTCTCTTGCATGTGGGGCGGCCGGCTCTCTCACGTAGGCAGGGTTCCCATGCCTAAGCGTGTATTAAATTTGGTTATTTTCTCTTGCTCATCTGTCTCATGTCTATGTATTTGACCAGCTGGAAGATCCTTGAGAGTAGAGGAAAGTGTGTTCCTCCCTCAGTTACATGCCCCAACATGGATGAACCTTGAAAACATGCTGCGTGAAAGAAGTCAGGCACAAAAGGCTTCATATTTAATGATTTTGTTTACACGAACTGTCCAGAATAAGCGGATCTACAGAAACAGAAAGCAGGTTAGCAGGTGCCAGGAACGGGGAGGACGAGGGGACAGGGAGTGAATCCCAGTGCGTGTGGTTTCTTTGTGGTGATGACGCGTCCTGGGATGAGAAAGCAGTAACGGACGGACGACGCTGTGTGCACGCTAATAACCACTGACCTGTGCGGTCTGAAGTGAGGGCCCTCTGGTATGTGAATGAGATCTCAATAAAGCTGTCATTAAAAACACCAGTGATTTAAGAGACATAATACGCATTTATATGGTTCCTGATTCAAATACAATTGAAAAAAATGTATTTGAGGTAAGCAGACTTTGAAAATGGGTTGAATACTAGATTCTATTAAGAAGTTATTGTTAATTTTATTAGGTGTGGTATTGAATCATTTACCACACCTAATAAAATTAGACAATGTTTGCAGCTTGCTTTAATATATTCCAGAAACTAAAATGTGGCGATAATAGGTGAAACCATACTGACGAATATTGATAATTACTGAAGCTGGGTGATGGAAGTGTTAAGGTTCATTATGCTATTTTTCTCTACTTTATGTGCTTGAGAAAAATTCCATAACTAAAAATAAGAGAGGTTCTGCTTTCTCTTGCTTTAGGTCAAGGTTTAACTGCTAGAGTGCAATAAGAATCTTGTGCTGTTTTCTTTTGTTTCTGAACATAATTAAAAAAAAATTCTTCTGATTGGCCTTAGCATTGAAATGAATAAGCTTATTTGGCGACTTAACGTTGCACAAATGTTCCTGTATATACTCTTACTCGTTCTTGGTCAGGTATTGTGAAATAATAATATATCTACATCTCTCTATACATTTGCCCCAGTTCCTAACGGAGCTCCTAAAACCCTAGTAATTTCCTAAGTGTAAGAGGTATGGCGGGTGGGGAGAGAGAGTTGAGGGGGGAGGTGGCATCTCTTGTTATATTTGCTTTCTATCCCCAGTTTCTGTAACTGTTCCATAATTAAAAGAAAAGGAGCATCTTTTGTTATTCATGATAAATTCCTTTCAACAAAGCTGAATTTGTGTTAATGAGGTCACTTTTGGAAGACCCCGAAGGATGGGCGGGTGGGTGGGGTAGCCCAGGGAAGCAGACCTGTGATTTAGAGGGTTGGAACTTTCAGCCTCGCTTCCACCCCGCAACTCCAGGGACAGAGGAGGAGCTGGAGATTGAGTTCAACCATCAATGGCCAATGGTTTAACCAATCGTGCCTCTGCAATGAAGTATACATGAAAATCCTAACCGAAATGGTACAGAGAGCTTCTGGGTTTGTGAATATGTGGAGGTGCTGGGAAACTCAGTGCCCCTTCTTCCCACATACTTTGCCTTATGTATCTTTTTCACCTGGTTGTTCCTGAGTTGTATTCTTTTATAATATACTGGTAGTCTGTTAAGTAAATGCTCTTTCAGTTCTGTGAGCTGTTCTAGGACATTACCAAATAGTCATTGAAACCTGATTTACAGATGGTGGGTCAGAAGCACAGGTGACAACCTGGACTTGAGAATGGCACCTGCAGGGAGAGGGGTGTCCCATAGGATTGAGCCTGTGGAGTCTGCACTAACCCCAGGTAGATAGTGTCAGAACTGAATTGGTGTTCAAGAATTGGCTGGTGGGAGAAAAACGCCACACATTTAGTTTCAGAAGTATTGTGAGCAGTAGAGGAAAAGCAGTATTTTTCTTTTAGGTATCCATTAATCTTTAAAAGATGTCCATTTATAATCCAAGCTTGTCCAAAGTTCTTTATGGAAACCCCATAGATTTCTTCTTCATTGGACCACTATATCATAACATCAATTTTAATTTTGGAAAGTTTCCTAAACTTCTTCATGTACCTTTACAATATTCTTTGTTTTGATGCAATGCAACATGTTTAGATGGTAAGAACAAATCCAAGAGCTCCTTGTGTTGCTCAGTTTATTCCACAGAAATAATTTAAATGTTAGGGGCAACACTGTGACCTAGCATTCTGATCTAGAAGGGTTACATCTCTCTGTGTCTCTCATATTCCCTGAGTGATACTAGGGACACTTCTCCTTTCTTTGTAGCTCACCTGTAAAATGTTAGGAGCATCCTCCAGGGACCTCTTGTGCTACTGCATGTGCTTATTTACTGGGTTGTGTGAGCAGGGCCCTGACCACTCTTTCACCCAGGCCATTTCTCAGGGTTGTTTATGCAGCTGCTAATCACGAGAGACGAGGCTTTCCTACGGCTGCCTAGAAAAGCAATGGGTTCCCCAAACTCAGTGTTCCTCGGATGCGACACAACTACCTACCACAGGCACAGCATCCTGCAGAGCCATACAGAGTCCCCCGGGTGGGACTCTGGTGCAAGAGGAATGAACACGAATGTGCTGAGGCTCGGGCTGCTTGCGGCGTCATGAGCAGTGCAGTCCTGTGTCTCTGACCTAGGAGTCTGGTGTCTTTGCCAGCATACACGAAAACAGTAACAGGCTAGTATATTTTAGCTTGTGAGTAGGGTAAAGAGCAGACCTGACAAAAACCAGGAATAACCTCTACCCTTAACTTCCTGGAATATCACACAGTGTGCTCCAAATGAAACACCAATAGTAACATAAATAAAAGCATGACCAATTGCAGTACATTGTAGAACTTGAGGCAGACCCTAAATGTGAAAACACAGGAAATACTGAAGAACAACTCCAAAAGGTGGGAATGGGTGTGTAAAGGGAGGCGAAGGAAATCGGGATGGACGGAGGAGTTCTTCATGGGGAGAACTGGGAAACACGGAGAGGGTAGACAACAGAGGCTTCTAAATCGAGAGACCTATATATTCATAAATGGGCAATGGGAACCACTAGGTTTTGGGCAGGGAAGTAGTATGATTAAAACTTTGTATGGGGATGATTAGTCCAAGAGGATTATACAAAGTAAATTTTGGGGAAGAAGGTCAAAATGGTCTGCCATGTAGAACTGTACTTGATAAGTAAGGAAACAGGAGTCAAGAATAACCAAGGTTTTCGTCCTTTGAGGCTGGAAACAGAAATGAAAAACTGAGTAACTGCTTTGGAGATAAGGGGTAAGATCAGACAGGGATATTTATGTGGAAGCGCCCTCAGCACAATTTTCATCACATCATTGTAATTACAAATTAAAGTTTGGGGCTGGATAATCACTAGCATAAGGATAGCAGCGGCAATTATTAGAAAAGATGCTTTCACCAAAGGAGGTGGTTTAAAGGGAAACAGGTGGACACAGGGTTAGTGGCCCAGCCTTGAAAGCATTCCAACAATTACAGGCTGGGAACGGAACCCGGTTATTTCAGGAATGACATATATGTTAGTACTAGAGCCGAAATGGATACATTCCAGAGAGGCAATACAGGACACTCAAGTGTCCTGAACTAAAGGTCACACCCCTTAGTGCAGTATAAAATTGATTTAGTATGCTCCACATAGTAAGGTCATGTACTGTGTCCTGAAACTTTTGTTCTAGATACATACGTTAACGATGTGTATACTGGGTTTTGATAAACATAGGTTTTATAGTAGATATGGAGTCAAAAAAGTTCAAACAACTTTGGTACAGTGGATAAGAGCACTAAGCCCTGGCATGGGCCTGCTGGAGTTTGCACTCGACCTGACGTCTTCCCAAATTGGGTGACTCTGTGAACGTTTCTTCTCTCTCTCTCTCTCTCTCTCTCTCTCTCTGTCTCTTTCCACTCCCGCCCCCCCTTTCTTTTGCACTTTTTATTTTCAGGTAATTGCAGATTCACATGCAGTTGTAAGAAATAATACAGAGGTATCACACACCCTTTAACCAAGTTCTCCCGAGGGTGGCACCTTATAAACTAGAGTACCTAGTCGTAATCAGGATGTTGACATTAAACTGCAGTCAAGACACAGCATGTCTGCATCAACACAAGGATCCCACATACCAACATTTCACAGGTAAACCCCCTTCGTTCCAGCACCTACCGTCTCCTAACCCTGGGCAACTACTAATCTGTTCTCCATTTCTATGGTTTTGTCATTTCAAAAATGCTATACAAATAGAATCATGTAGGATCTAACTTTTTAAATTAGTTTTTTTTCCACTCAGCACAATTCATTAGAGGCTCATTCAGGTTGTTGCATGTGTCAATAGTCCATTCTTTTTTGTAGCTGAGTAGTACTTCACCGGGAAAGTTTCTTACTCTGGAGGCCTTAGTTTTCTCACTACAAAATAGGGTTTAAAGATTAAACAAGTTCATATATGTTAAGTATTTAGAAATGCTTGGGACATACTAAACACACAAAAAAGTGAGCTATTAAAACTATTATGGTCCTCCATAAATATAAGTATTACAATTTAGTTAATTTAAAATAAACCTTTATTGAATGATTATATGACATAGTGCTAGAAGTAAGACAATCTCTTAGATATGTTCCTTCCATTTTTCTACATGGTGGACATCAAATCTTGACCCAAAAGAAAATAGTTCATTGAACCAGGATGTAATCTTGATCAGGTAATATTCCACACAGCCATATTATTTCCCTGATTCAAGTGCTGCCCCAGTCATTCCAGTGGTCAGAGGTGGGCAGTCACCCGGGCAACTGCAAATTCACAGAATCTGTTTACAAGGCTTATAATATGCATAGAAAGGAATTCAATATTTATAGCAAGACTAAAAATATAAATTATGCACTTTTATTATTTCATTTAATCTTCATAATTTTCTAGTGAGTTTCAAAACTCATAGACACAAATTAATAGCATATAATGAGATGAGATGCAAGATAACTGACCACCCTAAGATACTTTGTGTTCTACTGGACAGGAGCTGTAGACACTGAGTGTAAAACCAACCGTCACTGTAAAAAATCGGCTCGCCAGAAAAACCTCAATCTTGCCAAAATTAAAAAATGAACCAACAAAATCTAACAGTTCAAATCTGCAACTTCCTAGAGTTTGTTATTTTAAAAAGCGTTTTTTTCAGGAGTCTGGGAGCTAGTGTTCACACTTCATCTACTAAAACGCCAACTGTTATGACATCCATAGAACAGGTAAGAAACAGTTGAAACAGCTCAGCAGGGAAGGGCTCCCGAAACAACCTGAGCCTACACACCCTGTCAGCTTTCCCAGGGTTTGACACCTGCATCCTCCCAGACCCCGAGCTGCTCACGTGTGTTACATGTAATTCTTCATAATTCATATTTATTCTTGCCACAAGTATTCATTTACAAAAACTCAAAGTTACGTAACACAGTAAACTTCTGGTATATCAAATAACAGAAATGAGACAAAAGCAGAAAATGATATTAAAAAAGACAAGGATGAAATGACTCCAAAGTTAACAAATAAAGCCATCTCCCTTTCCCCATTCTGATTTAAAAAAAAAAACAACAACTACATTCCAGAAAGCCTTTTCCCTAAACAGATTCCTGGCAACATTACCATGTACCACGTGACTGGTAATCTAAGATCATCAAAGTATTGATACAATTCACATCTCCTGATCTATGTGCTCCACTGTTACGGCTCATCCCACTCGCCTTTTTGATTTTACCGATGGTAATCATTTACAAAAATGCCAGCAAAACAGAATGAAAAAGAAGGCTGACTCTCACAGTAGGCTTGATTCTTGCAGTAGTGCTTTGTATTAAAGAAAAACAGAATTTTACCAGGGTTGAGTCATAGGAAAGAATTCCTTAAGAAGGGCATAGATTTGTTGGCTTTTATGCAGCATTTGTCTTTAGTGTCTAGTCTATTAAAGAAATCGAAACCTTAAATCTGTCTGGTGCCTGGTAAATAATAATAGCAGCTAACATGACAGTAAACACTACTCACTGAATGAATCTATATCCTCCTTCCTTTTCCCTGTCTGTCAACTGTCAATCAACAAGGAACACCGATTTGTTTTTTCATTGAATTATACATAACTAGTTAGAATAAAAGCAGAATCAAAGATGTAATAAAAAGATAGTTTCACTATAGGAAATAATCGGGATAATTTAGTCATTTAAAGTAAAGTGCTGAAGAAGCTATTGGGTAGCACTTGGGATAGAAAACTGCTTTAGCTTTGTCTGGTGTGGGCACCCCAGGTCTGATGTGAACACCAAGAAATTTAAGACAATCTCAGCTCTCAAGGATTTTATCTTTGACTAAAATGATAAACATACAAGAATTAGAGAACAAGTAAAAAGCCTTCAGCCCCAAGTTCTGTAGGATCTGAGTGCAGGAAAAAGGAATGTGGGCCCAAGGGGTCAAGGAGCAGCTCCCGGAGCTCTCTTCTCGACTGAGGGGGATGTGGGTGGCAAGGGGGAAGGGAGAGGGCGAGTGAACGCTCTGGTGGGATGTCACAGGAACACGGCAGGAGGAGGCTGTGGGCGCTCAAGCCGTCGGTGAAAAGGACAGACGGGCAGAGCGGTGGATGTGTGTGTGCTGAGGCGGGGGACCTTCAATTGCCCAGGCAAAGTGCAAGAATGTAAAACGATAGAGTAAAGCGGAGCCAAACTTCAACTTTTCTATTTTTACTTTAAAATGTGTAAATCATCTTGAGCTCCCCCAAATTAAGTGCCAATCACAGAAGAAACAATTATTGGTTTGGGGAACCTTCATATATTAGAACATGTGTGCAACTTTTCAAAGTTAATTCAAAGCTTCAAGCACTTAATGTCATGGAAACCTGCACAGCAGCGCAACACTGCAGACCAATGCTTTAGATTACCACTGTGGGGTTCACAGAAACACACACACACACACAAATATGTATATATAATAAATATGTACATACGTTTTCATGAATGATAAAAATTTACATCTTCACAACATATAAATGAAAAAACAGCCACAGAAAAACTATCTATTAATCTTGAAATAAAGTCCCTTTTGAACATGCCATTTAACAAATACTCTAAGGGAGCAATATAAACATAGATGAATGTCACTTTTCTTGAAACCACACGGATGAAGATTTTAAATGCAGGACTCTGAGAACTCTAATCCTGTATAAAGTAGCTATATGAAAAATCTGGCAAATATGCTTATGCTCCAATTATTGCCCTGGGAAGTAAAACCTAAAGCTGACATTCCCTCTTATGAGAAACAATAAAAAGGTGGTTAGAAAATTTTTTTAAAAAGAAAGAAAGAAAAAAAGCTGAAAGATGCTGGTGTGGCACGCACCTTCTGTATCATCGCGCATTTGCTCCACCAAATCTGTCAAATCCTCCCAAGAGTCTTTGCAAACGGCAAAAAGAAAGGAAAAGAAAGATAAAGTGTCATGCAAGCCAAGAAAGAAAAGTGCTATTAAAAACAAGGTTTCAAAAGGGATAACTGAAAGGGAGATTCCTAGAACTCCTTCCACTCAACCCAGAGACTAACAGGGAAACGGGCGGGGAACACCCCCAAGGAGGGACACGACACTAAGCAGAGGTATCACCTCTATTCAATATATTGCAAAGCTAAGACTAATAATTTCAAAATTCCTAATAAAAGGAAACAAAGATTCATATCCCATAAGAAAGTAATGCAGATTTTTTTCCCCACTGAAAATCAAGATTAGGCTCTTTGTATTCTAAGTGTATACAGCGTTGATTTCGTTCAACATTTATTTTGATCACTTCAGTGAAGCTGAAAAACATGTGGAATATTTTTTTAGACTCAGGACAAATATCATGATGCAAATTAGTGACTCTTCTTAAAATAACCAAAGAAAAATCTAAGTACCTTTTCTCATTCCCTCCACCCCCAGTTTTCCCTTCTCAAAACAAAAGTATAGCAAAAGATGCTGCTTTGAAGACCAACAAAATTAAACACTTGTAATTCAATAAAGACAGATGTTTATTCTATTGAAAGCATAGTATTCTATAAATTCAGTGTTTTTGTATATGGAATATTCCATATGAGGCAAAAAGACTGGAGAGAATGTGAAGATTACAAATATAATGGATATTTCTGTCTTAAGGCTGTAAGATCACCATCTATTCTGAATCTATAGAAAATTTTTAAAAAGTGAATTAGCTTCATCCTTCGAAAACTCTGAAACTATTATTACACACAACTGCAATGGTCATACTTAAACTCACTAAATCACAATGTGTAAATACTTAGAAAATAAAGAGAAGTTCTCAGGATGAAGCATAATAATAATGCAAAAATGGACAAAGACCACGTTGTTCGTGGCAAGCATTTCTTCTTGAAAAACTCATCACAGAAGCCAGCGCAGGGTCTGATGGGGAATTTGGAATCATCTCATCTAGGAAGAGAATTTGTCATTGTCCCACTGTCTCACTGTTTACTAAACAAGAGTGTCGTAAGGGTACTTTCTCATGTCATATAATCAGTTATCCCACAAAGATGGACAAAAGAGATACAAATATATAAAAAGTTAAAATTTAAATACAAATTCAGAAAACAGGGCAGCAGAGGGGGATCTAGTGATGCTGAGGTGGTTAAAGTGGAACTTTTGAGGAACGATATATATACACACTACTGTTAGGGTCAGACACTGAGGGCAGCTAGTATAAAAAGAAGGCAAGCATCTACATCCGATCACACTTACATTGTTTCCCAATTCAAAAGTCCAGGCACCGATGACTTAGAACACCAAGTACAGGAGTACAGCACAGAGAACCAGGATTAAATTCCTACTTTCATCAACATCCCAAGCAAGTCATTTTATAAACAGACACAGGAGCGCACGGTGGTTCAGAGAACAGACGCAAGAGCAAGGCGCCTGGGCTTGCATCCCAGCTCCATCCCCACTGGCTCTACGGCCCTGGTCAGGTACTTCATCTCCCTTTCCTCAGCAAGTTTCCTTGTCTATAAAACAGAGAAAGGAACAGCACCTATCCTATATACGTAGGGTCATAAATTCACAAGAATGTACCCTTTTAACGATCACATCAGTTTGCTCTACAGACGTGTCATGTGACCTTGGGAAAGTCAGTAAGGTGAATATTCCTATTTCACTCTTTATTTTCTTGAACTAGAAACTATAACTGCCACCTAATGAAATAAATGTCTGCCTCATTAGAGGAAAATATAAAGATGCTCCAAGATCTGTGTAGAGCTCTGGAAAGTGAATTTCTGGGTAGGAATGGGTGGTGAGGACAAGGGATCTCTCTGACTTTCCCCTTGGCATGTCCCATCTAGAGTACTTTTCTGTTCCATGTAGACATTTTATTTTCAAAACAAAATTCAAAGTTATAAATGTCACAGCAATGGAATCACTTTAAAAAGGCCCTCCTCCCCTAAAAGGTAAAAGGGATATTTTCTCCTTTTAAAGTTGTTTTCTACTTTACCCCGGCATGCTCAGGATTTTATTGTAATAAAGAATGGGCACCATGCTGAAGGATTTATAAAATACATTTAAAAAATTTTGCCCTCTGGAGTATCTTCAAATTATTAAAACAACAAAAGTTTCTAATACATGAATCAGAGAGGTGGACGGGTGGCACGGACATCCCTGGTCTCCTTCCAGAACATTTCATTTTTCTAAGGAGAATACTTTATTGCCTTGAGAATGTTTTTCCTGGTCTAAAAAACTATATTAACTTTAATTTTTCACAAATTGCAGAGAGGGGTAATCTAAAGGCTTGCTAGGTGACACAGAAGATAGGACTGGATTAAAATTTTGCTATAGATATTGCATAATTCAGAGTTGTACCCATCAGAATTGTGCCAGATGCGCATCAGTTCTCACTCAACACACTGACTCGCAAGAAAAGGAGCGCACCGCTTAGAAATGCCAAGCGGGCCATCGGTGTGTGCGGTGCCACGGGACTGGTGATGAAACAGCAGCACCCGACGCCACCCCCGACGCTTGGAGTGCAGTGGTCAAAAGTGCTGCACCGAACAGCCTGTAATCTTATTTTTAAGATGCATGTGAACAATGACATTTTTTAAAGTCATGAGATAAGAGACAACACTGGAACTGCATAAAGACCCAGAATTAGGAAGCATAGCTTTTTGAGGTTCACTCAACTATCTTCTTGGCTATCTTTCTGTTTCAGGTCATATGAACAGATCAGCAGACTAATTTATACAGCTCTGAAAATATTTAACTAGGTTGCACTGAGAAACGCGTGTTCTCCCAGCAATGACACGGTGACTCCATGATGACAGCAGAGGGCCCTGGCTCTTCCACTGAGACAGACCTGGGCTGGGGCGATGCTTGGACAAGGCCTTGGGCCTGGCGAGCTAGTTCTTTTGTTTGGATGAGGAACTGGCTGCAGCTACTTCCCTCTTGAGAAGCAGCACTTGTATGGGCTCCAAGTACCTCTTCATTGTTTATAGACACAGGATTGTGAGATCTCTCTTCTCCTTGGCATGTTTCTACAGGAGTGTCATTACTATAGACAACAGAGTTACAGTCCAGTTTAGAGACAAATGTAACCAAGTTACATCGTCGCCTTAAGCTAGGTGTCTTTTACTTAAAGTGCTACTCCTTTTAAAAGTTTAGGACAGTTTCTTGAGGGAAAGCCTTCCTGGAGCCCCAGTGAGATATGACAAATAACTCTTTGAAGGACTGTGTGAAAATGAAAACTAACAAATTCAAAGTACTTAGCACATCATAGGTACTCAATGTCAACTTGAGCGTTTATAGGACCTCAATGTGGCCCTGTAGCCATAGCAAATCTGGCTATGAACTGGCTTCTTCTGTTTGCCATAATTATTCAAAGAAAACAGAGAGAATGGGATTAAAAAAAAAAAGCTAAACTAAATATTGAACACAGGGAAAAAAATAAGTCAATGTCAACCACATGACAAATTTAACAGCTGAGATACTGTTAAACTAACAATAATATAATTGGCTTGGTAAGGTGATAAAAATTAACAAAGGAAATGTCAAGCTATTTTTAAAAAATTCCAAGAGGTCCTGTTCTAATAAACCACTAATTCAGTCCAAGGTCTATCTTCTCCCCATGATGTAATAAAAAAAATATCAGCAAAGAAGTACAATGGTCCTAGAAAAAGTAACACTGTTATTCTGCTATTTGTAATAAGAAATATACATTTGGCTTTTGTCCCCAGTCCCTCATGAAAGGGCCCCTGAAATTCTTGTAAATCCATGAGTGATAACAGCACAAGTAGCATCTTTTGTCCAAATGAGGCAATCCTGGGTGAGTCCTGGAGTCCTGAATGTTTCCTGGCGGGGGGCGGGGGCGGGGGGTTGTGCCCCAAATGCCTACGCCATACTTGGGAGCTTGAACTTTCAGTCCTGCTCCCACTTCTCTAGAAAGGGGGAGGGGGCTGGACATGGAGTTTATGACTGAGCTTGCCTACGCGAGGAAGCCTCCATAAAACCTCATCTGTGTGGGGTTCCAAAGCTTTCAGGTTGGTGAACACACCCACATACTGGGAGGGTGACCTGCCCCGATTCCACAGGGACAGAAGGCGCTCCTGCTCTCGAGACCCCCCAGACCTCACCCTATGTATCTCTTCATCTGGCTGTTCATCTGCATCCTTTATTATGTCCTTTAATCAGCAGGGAAATGTAAATGTTTCCCTCAGTTCTATGAGCTGTTCTAGCAAATAATCAAATTCAAGCAGGAGAGGGTCATAAGAAGCTCTGATTTGTAGCCAAGCAGGACAAACGTTGTGAATAACCTGGGAGCTACTGCTTCCGATGGGCATTTGAAGTGGGGGGCAGTGTCATGGGACTAAACCCTCAACCTGTGGGATCTGCTGTTATCTCCAGGGAGAGTCAGAACTGAGTTAAACTGTAAGACACCCAGCTGGTGCTGCAGAATTACTTGGTATTGGAAAATCCCCCACACATTTGGTGAGTAGACAGTCAGAAGTGAAGTGTTCTGTGTGAAAGGAAAGGAGAAAGACACAGGAGCAGAATGGTAGGTTTTTTCAATGTCGTTATGGACATTTGAGCCATTCAATATTTACTGAGCATGTATGGTGAGCCAAGGGCTTTCCTAAGGCAGTTAGTACACAGTTTGCACAGAAGTCACAAAGATAAAATGTGCACAGACACTGTCCTGAGAGAACTAGGTAACCATGACACAGGGTCACGTGGGATTGGGATTAGAGAGATGAGAGAAGATACAATAGATTCCTAAGTCAGGTGAACAGAGGCTAGAGACACTGGAAGGCTAGGGAGGAGAGGGACAGAGGGGGAGTGAGGGGATAAGGAAAGAGGGCCCCTCATTGGGAGACCTCTGCCCTCTTGCCACAATGGCTGCAATGGAAGGGACAAGGCCCCTGATACGCCTCAACGGGGGAGCTGCTGCCCACAGGTCAAGACCTTATGGGACTCTCACGTGAAACGCAGTACTTCTAACACACACCCTAAGTTTCACAGCTCCAGGGGACAGAAAAAAGAAATCTCAGCAGTCTTTTCATCCCAGAAAGCAAATTTTAGCAATCTTAGAAAAGTGAAATTTCTCCTCGTATATTAGCAGTAAAACTCATTCTTTTCTGCTTTGGACATTGTTACTAGCTTAAAGAAAAAAAAAAGAACAGATGTAATGGTATCATGCAGTTTGCAGTTGCTCAATCAACCGTCCTAGAAACCGCAACTGTTTCCTTTGGAAAGTTCAGATTTTAATACAGTGTGAGAAACCACAACCGAGTGCAGCAGTGAAAGACAAAAATGAGTTGGAAGAAGTGGCCTATGTGAAAGTTCATCATGACACCATGCTATTAAAATAAAAAAAAAATGTTCATGGCAGCTTGGAAATGTAAACAAAGATTAAAATACATTACTATTTGACCCAGAACTTTCATTTCTACAAATGAAAACTGCTAAAGTGTTTAAGCTGTAAGCATAATGATGTGCCAAAACTGTCTGTGGAAGCCAAATTTAGAAACAACCTAAACGTCTGTGATAAGGGAGTCAAAGACATTATGTCACATCCAAATAACTGAAGGCATTAAGTCAGGTGATACAGATTTATATTCACTAATGTGGAAAGATAACGCATAGGAAGAAAGGCAAGGCATACAACACAGGCATGATATAACTTTACATGTATAAAATTATATAAGCTTATAAGTGAACTCTGTATGTATACATTAAAAAAAGAATCTGATAACTAAATATTATCATGGTTATGGATAGGTGCTAGAATTTTTGTCCTATTTTGCATTTTGTACTTAAAAATTTATTTATTTATTTATTTTAAGAGAGAGGAGAAGGGAGGAAGAAAGAGAGGGACAGAAACACCAATTGGCTTGCTTTTCGTATGTGCCCCAACTGGGGACTGAATCTGCACCCCAGGCATGTGCCCTGACTGGGAATCGAACCGGAGCCCTTTTGCTTTGTGAGACAACCCCTAACGGAGCCACACCAGTCGGGACTATTTTGTAACTTGTATTTTTCTGTATTCTGTAACACTTATAATTTTTCCTATAACTATAAAAATAAAATTGTTTCCATTAAAATACATACATAACAATACTAAATATATTTCCAAATGAACCCAATTACTGTCAACACATTATGATGATAAACAAATAATTACTTAGGGGCCATTTGGCAACTAGTTTGCTTCCCTGTTTCTCAATATTTTGCTTCTGGCTCATCAAATCCATCTATGTGTTCTCTGGAAAAGTTCAAAGAGCAAAACTTGCAAGGGAACAGACTTTATATTTACTCTCCTGTACTCAAAAGCAACTTCGCAGCAGTCACAGTCGACTGGTGTGGGGCTGGAGGAAGCAGAATGGAAAATCGTGCCCCGTTACACTCTCCACTTTCCCCTAAAAAAGAGGCCCTACCACAACCCCCAGACTATTCAGAACCACAGCCGAAGAGCAGAGAACACTGTGGGTGACTCGGATGAAAGCATTTGCTCACAGGCGCCCAGGCTTGGGAATCCGACAACTGGAATTCCAATCTGAGCTCCACCACTGGGTAGTAGTTATTTAGTCTTGCACAGCATTCACCTTTGAAAAAGGGTAAATATGCCTGTGATTAGTTTAGGACGGATGACCTTCTGGTGTTGGAAGCTGATAACCCAAGAAGAGTTAAAGTGAACTTCATTAAGAAAGGCACAAATTAAAGACTAAAGTAAAAGCTCCATTCTACGAAGGTCCAGAAAAGGCTCACCAATAGAAAGACGGTAAGGCACCGTGACTGATGACAGTGCAGGGAAGCGGACACCAATGCAGGAGCGTGAAGGAGGTGGGAAGAAGCTGAAAGTAGAGCTCAGGTGGGGAGGACACAGCTGATCTTAGAGACAGCACGTTACAGGAGGTCTGCTCAGAGGCACCAGGCAGCTCTTGCGTGGTTTTAAATATGAACCAGGGCGCAAATGCCACTCTACTAGTATTTCTTTCCCTGTTTTAGGATTTTATAAAATACCGGAGGCAGGTGGGTAAAACTTACCTAGATAGGGTGTCTAGCTAGGCTACTCCCGGAGCAGAACAAGAAGGAATGAACCTTGTCCAAAGAACTTTGCCCAGCAGGCGTCTGAGATGGAATGAAAAGCTACAACCTGGCTTTGAGAAGTTCACAAAGACCGTCTTGTACACACAGAATCACAACTCGGAGAACTTGACAGTGTAAGGCGGAGGCTACCTGGGCTAGTGGCAGCAAACGTTCCAGTAACCTCACCGAGGGCAGATGACAAAGGAGACATGCCATATCGAAAGCAAAGAATGACATGGTACTGTAAAAAAAAAAAAGGATTCCTGATGGCTCACGTTTTATTTTCTGAACTCTTAGGAAAGGAATAAATCAAACGCTGTACCTACTACATCTAAGTGTAGACACTGTGGGTCACCGTGGACACTGCATGCAGCGTTTGGACAGTTTTGAAAACAAAGCACGGCAGTCAAGAAACACAAGCCCGTGACCTGAAAAACAAATGTCTACTAGAAATGCTTAACCATTATGCTGGAAATCGAATGAAAAGTAGCAGCACCGCTTCTAAGTGACTGCTCCTGCTCATGGATGTGTGGAACACTGTCACAGAAGGCACTTAATAAATGAGGCAGAGGGATGGATGACTGTACACCTACAGTTTCCATAAAGCTTTTTTCTTTTAAAAACTTGCATTTTTCCTGATTATACTAATATACGAGTATGTTCTTGTAGAATATTTGAAAGACATAAAGACGTATAAAGAATATCATAAAAATCACCTGCAGTCCCTGCCCAGAAATAATCACTTTTTACATTTTTGGTACATCCCACTTCACTTGTGTGTACGTGTGCCTACACTGATAACGAATTATAATCATAGTATACATGTGACTTAGGAGACAGCTTCTAAAACTTATTGTATTCTAAAATTATCCCATGTCACTAAATATTCTTCCTCAACACCATTTTTAGTGCTTGTTGTATTGATGTTCTACGGTTTACTGAACAATTTCCCTGGCAGGCTAAGATTCTGCTACAATATAACATAATATTATGATAAATATATTTATGCAAACTTTCCCCCTATCTCTCTGATTATTTCCTTAGGATAGATGCCTGGTATAATCACTGGGAATTAATTTTTTAAGGGTTCTTTTTTAAATTAGGATTTTATTTATTTATTTTTAGAGAGAGGGGAAGGGAGGGAGAAAGAGGGAAAGAGAAACATTGATTGATTGCCTCTCATATGCCCCCAACTAGGAGACTGGCCCACAACCCAGGCCTGTGTCCTGAGTGGGAATCAGACCTTTAGGTTTGTGGGATAACACCCAACCCACCGAGCCACACCAGTCAGGGTAAATTTTTAAGGTTCTTGATTCACACTGATAAAGTGATTTCCAAAAAGGCTGTAGCAACATATGCTCTACTAGCTGAGCCCCAACCTGAATCTTCTCATACGTTCATCAGCACTCAATATTATTCATGGATATTTTCAACAACAAATTATATTATACTAAACTATACTTTTCTTAACAAGATACAGTATATCTAGAATATGAAATAAGTGATTAAAAAGAAAGAAAACATTTAAAACCTAGAAACCATAAATTGTGTGCAGTAGGGGGAGGTTTTCTAATAATCTTTTCTTTTCAAATGAATTGTTTACTGGGTTATGGGGCACTACTGAGTTCCCCTAAAGCATGCTAGATATCTACCATAAACAGTACATGGCACTGTGAGGCCTTCTGAAGAGGAATCACACAGATTAAAAGACATGTCACCGCAGAAGATTCCAAGTGCACTGAGTCACGGGACGCAGGCAGTTCCCAAGGACTCAGGAGGGAGTTGGACTGTTACAGAAGGCTTGTGGATGACGGGTGTCAAGGGTTCTTTCCTCTTCCTGATTTAACGTCAGCGTGAAGACTCTCAAGAGGGAGTAGAGTAACAAGAATAATCAGGGTGTGGTTGAGGTACGGAATCAACAGCTGGCTGGCATGGGTAAATACTGAAAAGGAGTTTGAAAAACGTTGGAAAAGCAAGATAACCTAAAAGGGCACAGGAATGCTTGGCTAAAGAGTAAGAATTGAATTTAGTTACTGCCTCAAACAGTTCATAATCACAAACACTATTGCTACCACAAACAGTTTTTCACATCACTTTTTATGTCTGCTTGAGGAACATTTTAAATAGAGTACATAAGGTGCTGTCAGTTTCAAAAGTGTGCCATTTTTGCTGTTTGGCAGTATCTGCACCACTAAGTAAATATTTTCACACACTATCAGTGGAAAGAGGAAAAGGAAAATAAGTGCATAAAAAGCAAGTCTCCAATGATTGATGGCAATCACCAAGCCCGCCCCCCAAATGGCGTGCTTTTGAGCCTCATTTGGATGCTCATTGGCCAATTCTGTGTTCAACTGTGTATAAAACTGCTGGAAATATGTCACCTGAGACTGGGAAGAAGACCTTCTTATTACATAAAGGTCTACTGTTGGACTCGTGTGCACTGAATTCTGGAGTGCTACGTCATGGGTTAAACCATGGCTGAATGGGGTTAAATCCTGGCTCTGCCACTTACTGTACCTCCTTGAATGTCAATTTGAGCATTACATACTTATTATTTTCTTAGTAGAAGAAATACATGCTCATCATCGAAAAGATAAGGTATGGTTCACACATAAAGAAGTGAAAACAGGAAGTCCAATCACAAATTTATGTTACTGATATTCAGTATTAAGATTAATAGTTATTTTATTTTTCTTTTAGTTGGGAGAAATGATTCTTATTAAGTCTTACATGATTTAATAGTTCCATATTTTACTGAAGTACAGAAATAAATGCACACACAAAATGAACTTATTCACTGTTAAAACACTTCAGATTTTTTTTTAAATATATTTTTTTAAGATTTTATTTATTTACTTCTAGAGAGAGGAGAAGGGAGGGAGAAAGAGAGGGAGAGAAACAGCAATGTATGGTTGCCTCTCACATGGCCCTCACTGGGGACCTGGCCCACAACCCAGGCATGTGCCCCGAATGGGAATCGAACCGGGACCTTCTGGTTCCCAGCCCGCGCTCAATCCACTGAGCTACACCAGCTGGGCAAAACACTTCAGATTTTAATGTTAAAAAATTAACATTGTGCATACCCAGAAGAGAGAAAAAAATCTACTATCCCTAACATTTTGCCCCTAGCAGAGCATGTGATCAAAGAGGTGAAAATTTAATGGAAAGGAAATTTGGAAAGGGGCTGAAAATACATACTGCAAACCTTTTGGCTGTGGCGGGCATCTGGGTCTTTCTGCAAGTGCTGTCTTCCGACCTCCCCCACCCCACGGCCTCCAGTCAGCACCCAGACAGCTCCAGCTCAAACACGGCTGCAACTGGAAATCTTCCTGGGAGCTCCCTCAGATAAGGTTTCTGGTTCTATAGCCTCGCCCTGTAAGGATTACCACTGTAATTGTTTGAAGTACCCCACCCCTACTCGACAGTTAAGACCCTCCACATGTTTGAACAGCTGGGTGGTCACCTGGATGCTTCCTTGGCTGTAAGTTTGAGAATGTGCACAAGTGCTGAAAGACATCACTAGAATTCCATGTAATGACAGTACTGTTCAAAATAGCCTTGAGGGATGAAAAATATATTTTCTGAAGGCTACCAAGAAGTCATTTAGCAAATGCCTCAATTTGCATATTTTTATTTAAAAAGCATTCCATTCATTTTAAAAGTCATGCAATGTGAAATACTGCCTTAATTATAAAATCTAGTGTATCACTATCGGAAATAGTTCTGAATGATTTAGCACTTTGAGTATGTATTTGTTTTTTGAGCAAGATTCCTATGAGTGAGTAAAAGTGAGCAGTTTGGTTCATGTAAGCACTGGAGACGGTGCTGCTGAACCCATGGAGAAATCTGTGACAGAAAGTGTTCAACGGCTACAACCTAAATGAACTATGAATGGCACACACAGAGCACCCAGCTGGCTCATAGGCTGTACCTTACAACCTAGCGTAGAAGGCATGAGTGGATACTAAAATACACACTGAATGAAGGAATGATAATCTGACTTTATGATAAAAACTGCATTACTTTTTTTCCTCTGGGGGTTCTAAAGAACACTAAGGATTCTTCCCCTGGAAAATAAATGCACAGATACAAGATTTTACATATAATTTTTAGGATCATGGATCCCAGGAATAAAAGCCCTGCATCAGACTGCAGTGAATTCACATTTTGAAGTTTCTTGGTAAACAGCCACTTGGCTCTACCTGCCCACTGGGATGTTCACTTTTTCATTAAAACACATGCAGTTCCCAGGCAGCATGCAGCTAACCATAACCCTAACCCTAACCTTAGTAAATGTCACTGGAGTTACTTCAGCACCAGACACTTCCCACAGTCACTGAATAACAAACACCTTTCATTTCATCTGCAGGGGATTTTTCCTTGCTTAGATGATATCAGTACAGTATTCCCTGTTGAATGGAAAAAAAAACTGATGCCAAATCTGCACACACACTGTCCTTTGGGAAGTGATCACTTTTTGAAATCCATGTCCCGGTTCCTGAGAAACAGGGTTGTCCTTTGGCAACTAAGTAGTTCACACGTTTCATAGCGGCCTCTGACATCTTGTTTCATCTCTTTACCTTGATGGTGAACTCAGGGGTGAGGGCTGTCTTTCGCAGTCCCCAGAACTGGACTTTGCATCAAGGGATGCCCAATGAATACTTCTGATCAACTGACAGACCAAAACACACTCCTTGTGTGTAGTACAGTAGTATTACTACACTCACAGATGTTTCCTGTAAGCTCTCTCTTTATACATTACAGTATAAATGCCAGATACCCTAAATGAGCACTAGAACAAAATGCAGCTGCAGGGGAAAACTGCGGAGTTATGCAATAACAACATGTTTGAAGTCGGCCACTATGTACAGTTCCCTAACCCTCAAGTCAAAGACACGAGCAAAGGTTCTCTTCTCCATGTGTCTGTCCAATATTTCATTTCTCCATAGTCTGTCTCTTATTATCTGTATTTGATTGAGAAGGAAGTTTTCCAAGTCAAGAAAGTAATTTCAAAGCTTATAGCTGTCTTTGTAACAAAATGGTACATTTTACTGTTAAACGGATCATCTCGCATCACCTCTCAATATCGGAGTCCCTATCTTTAAAAGAAGGTTAATAGGAAAATAAGTATTTCTTAATAACTGAGTTTTACTTTTAACCAATTATTTTCTTGTTTATAGAAGTCCAGAAAGGACAATGCTAAAATATGAATTAAAGCTACTAGTGTTTATCTGAAGACTGTTTCAAAAGGTTAAGTATAAAAAACAAAATATATATTAAAATGGTAATATATTTAGGAATCTGGCTTAAACTGCTGCACTTCAAACTAATGCTCCCTGAATAACTATTACACAAACAACTAATGTTTATAGGATGCTTTATGTTAATTATCTCATTTAATCCTCTTAACTTACTATCAGCTCGGCCAGCTGACCTTGCACTGTTGGAAATGCACTCTCCATATCTGCTTGGCGATCACCTAGTTATCACACAAGGTCCAGCCCAAGTCTCATTTACTGGATGAAGCCTTTCTGCCCTCGCCTGTAATCAATCATAGGCTTTTGTCTTTAGGGGAAATCTACTTATAAAGATTTGCTCCTGGTTTTTAAAAAAGTGTATTTAAAAAAAAAGAGAGAAAGAGAGATAACCTCCTTGACCAACAATAACCAAGGGAGGGAGGTGGGTTTGGATGGGGTGGGGAGGAGTGGAGAGGAGAAAATGCAGACAACTGTAATTGAACAACAATAAAGTAATTTATGAAACAAACAAAAAAAGAAAAAAGAATGAAGTGAATGTTTTAATTCCCATGTATTTAAGGGTTAAACTGGCCAGGAACTCTGTTTTTCAGAAACCAAAAGTTGGAAACAATAAAGCTTCTACTACCGAGGCTACACCTGTATTACCATTTTAAGAGGGTACGTTACGCTTTTTTGCCTACTCTCTCTTGTGGAAGTCAGGAGTCCCCCCTGCAGGACTTGTGTGTGCAGATGCCTTTCCCTCTGTGGATGGGCTAGGAAGTATTCTATGAATACTCCTGGGTGTCCAGACACCAAGGTGTTCCCTTTGTCAACAAGGGGAGATGCACATTTTCACTGGCCTGAAATGCTGAATTAAACCTAGCAATTGTCACTGGCATTAATATGAAAGCAGACATTTCCTGAGTCCAAATGACTGGTTACACATTCAGAGTTGGCCAGTGGAACAAGAAAATAACGGCTTGTAAAGGACCACCTGGTTTCCGAGATCACTTAAACTACAGAGGCTCTCCTGGGCCTGGGCTTCCTTCTATTATTTCCATTTCTATCCATTTGAAATTCTCGCTTCTCTTGCCAAGTTTAAGGCAGAATTCCAAAATTTATTGTCAGCATTTCTTTCTTTTCCTCCACATCCTCTATAGTTGGTTCTAAGGGGTTGGGAACTTCTCTTTTGTTTGTTTTCCTTAATCAAAGGATGCGCCACTTAGAGTTTAGGTTGCAAGCCCTCATACATTTTATCACAAGTTTCTTCATTACAAATGCTTACATAAACCGAATAGCTCACTTTTGCTCACTCATAGGAAACTTGCTCAAAAAACAAATATATGCTCAAAGCACTAAAATTTTTCAAAACTATTTTTGAGATACTGCTACCCTGGATATCACAATTAAGGCAGTGTTTCATATTACATGACTTTCAAAATGGATAGGGATATGCAAATTGAGGCATTTGCTAAAAGACTTCTTGGTAGCCTGCTAAAAATGTATTTTTCATCCCTAAAGTTTGTTTTAAACAGTACTGTCATTGTATGAAATTGAAGCCGATATTTTCTAATGCTTGTGCACATTCTAAAACTTAGAGTCAGAAGTGTCCAACTGACAAACCAGTCGTTCAAAGATGCAGAAAGTCTTAAATTAAAACTACTTAAGCACTGCTCTTAAATACATACTCCAAATCAGACTGCGTTGTGTTCTGCGATGTTAACCCTCTCTAATACTTACTCAAGGCTAAGTCTAACTGGGAAAATGAAATTCTTATCAGACACAATGGTGAAATCTGAGTCATGATAAGATTGCAAGGCAAGGTCAAGGGCAAGGAATCACTTTTCCCTAATGCAATCTGCTATGTGCAATTTACCTTCTGCCCTGTTTTGCAGATGATATGCCTAAACATCAGGAAGATGCTTATGAAAAATTTATCTTATATGTAAGCATTTCTGTCTTCATTATTTTAATGATACAGAACAAACACTAGCTAAGACGCCACTACTACATAAAAAACAAAATAATTAGGAGTCAAGTTAATTCTCTTCCTAATTAAAATTAGGGGGTAGAAGCTGAAAACCTCTCACAATTTAGAGAGGTTCTAGGAGAAAGTGACAAGTCGAGAGACCCCAAAGGTCTCAAACATACTCAAACATAAATGACTTATAAAAAAGCAACGGTCAAAAGATTCCATGGGCAGGGATTACCTTATTAATCATGTTTAACCTTTTCAGGCATTATGCTTTTTTAAGACTCCATATGTAAAACTGCTTTCTCATCTAACCTAATAATCCATGTTATTAAAGAAACAATAATGTTTGACCAAATATTTTTCTAGATGTCATAGCCTGTTTAACATTATATCCTGATGATATATACCCCTCGAGTGTTTCAACTGTATCATGCACTATTATAATCATGCTGTCTTAACTCATTCTAATAAGAGTCACTGCAATTTCGGTGATAGTTTAGTATTTAATCAAAATTAATAGCTTTTTCATTATCAACCAGGGTCAGATGTGGTAAGTGACCTCAAATGTTCTCTTTAGAGGCTTAAAGACAAAGAACTCTAGACAAGCACCAGCATGTTTTGAAAG
Organism: Micronycteris hirsuta; assembly: GCA_004026765.1. Classification (NCBI taxonomy): domain Eukaryota; kingdom Metazoa; phylum Chordata; class Mammalia; order Chiroptera; family Phyllostomidae; genus Micronycteris; species Micronycteris hirsuta. The sequence goes on from PVJI01005006.1 coordinate 59,102, forward strand.
GATAACTCAGGGGGGCAGAGAAAAATATTCAGTTGCCAGTGAAGTAGAGGAGGGGGACTGGGTGGAAGGCAAGGAAGAAAGGTTTCCAGGGTTGTTAACAGTTTAGCTGCATGGGTTCTTCCTACCTGTCCCTGACCCTCCCCGCCTGCACAACAAGGTGGCTGGAGAAACCCTAGAGGACGGGGTCTGACCATACCTTCGTGGGTAGGCTCTGGGTCAGGCGTAAGTGAGATGTCATCCAGCTCTCGCAGGCAGAGCCATTCTCCATCCATAGACACTCGGAATTTGCAAAGGTAGATGGTCTCCATGGCAGCCTGTGTGATCTTGTCAGTGGTGGGGGTTGGCATATCGGTTGGAGGCGTCAAAGCAGACATGATGACTCAGCTGGGACCCCAACACACACACAAACACACACACACCTGACAAAAATAAATAAAACCGCCTCACCAACAACCCCCAAATCCAAAGCTCTGGAACAAAGCTCTTAAGAAAAGGGGCTGGGAGGTTAAAAAACACACACACACACGGAAAAATATCTTACGGTTTAAGAACCAACTATTCAAGCTAAACAATTCTCTACTATCTTTTCTCATAGACAGTTCCTACCACATAGCAAAATAAAATGATGCTTGTCTTCTCCCAGCTTCTTGCCTTTTATCTTCCCTTCCCTACCCCCTTCTTATTCAGCTGAGCTATAGGCTTCAAATCCTGCACAGCTGATGCCGCCTTAGCTGGCTTTAAAAAAACTGGCCTCTGCATGTATAAGTGAAAAATCCTTCTTTGTGCAGCAAAAAAAAAAAAAATACAAAAGAAACAAAATGAACAAAAAAATAAACCAAGATCTTCAATTTAGCTTTAAAAAAAATCCTCAACTGCAGAAACCACTTCCAGAATCAGCTCAGACGAGCCGGGATGCTGAGTTCTGACAGGATTGGTTGTGCGCAGTAAGCAGGGTGGTGACCAAAATGGCTGACTAATGAACTGAACTGAAAATTCAGGCTCATGTGACCAGCTGCTCTGAACGCAGGGCGAGCAATTCCCAGGATGCTTTATAGATGCTGCTGATGCAGGGAGAACAATTAAGGCTGCTCGCTCTCATCCCGCACAACCCACTTCCAGACTGTGCTAGTCAAACTGTGATCAGACAGAACACAATGCACATTCCCTCATCAATTCCCCTCACTTTGGGACCAAGGAGCTGGATGACAGGACAGCACTGGCAACGCTCCATGGCGAAGACGGTGAGAGAGGCAGTTAGATTAATTTAACAAGCACATAATTAACCTCTGTCTTTTATCCTTGTATACGACATCTAGCTATAAAATTATTTACTCTGCTAAAGGTGGTGTTTTAAGAAAAGCTAAAGCAGATTTTCAATTTAAATATTATGCTCTTAGGCATTTGTAATTTCCTTCTCCAAAGTACAAAAACATGGCATTTTAGACTTGACAGAAATGCAAAGAAAAAATCCCTTGAAGTTAAAAAAGTAAAATCCTTCCTGATTAAATGCCAACTTCGCCTCTACTGATGCTGCTGTATTTACCAACTTTCTGTATTAAGCATGTATTGTGCTTCTAATCAGAAGATAAAACTACATTATATTTTAAAAATACTCTCATTCCATGACACTCTAAAGGCACATTTCCTATTAAACCAGCCAACCAACTCACCCACCCACCCACACACATATCTATATTATTCAAGGAGATATTTATACCTTGCTTTCTGAGCTACATAAACAACAGAAAGATAAGGGCTGATAAAGATTAAAAAATATTTTGGATCATTGAACACAAGTTTTTGTTTTTGTTTTTCCTGATTAAGGGTGTGGTTATAAAGGGGAACATACAACTTCAAGAAATATATCCCAAGATGATTTATTCCATTCTAGAGATTTCTTATTAGAGGGATACCTTGATTTATTAATTTCTGAAAACTAAAAGAAAAAATTCTTCTTTAATATTATTAAAATTTCATAAATGCTTCACCCTGATGTGAGATTAAGCTCAATGAGAAAATGCTAAGAGCCGGATTCTGCAGGTGAACAGGGATTTTCATGCTGTTAGACGGAGGCAAGCGGGCACAATGTAACAATGCGTACGTGTAAGTATATGCATATGTAAAATTAGTAAGAAAATCATTAGGTTACTATGGAAAAGAAAACATTCTAGGTTTACTCATTTCTATTTAAATCTCTTCCAAAATTATCCTACATTTGGACCCAGAGCCATTCATTCATTCATTCATTCATTCATTCATTCATTCATTCATTCATTCAATATTCACTGAGAGTACTCCATGCTGCCAGGCAGCAATCCAGGCATCGGGCATGAAGCAGTAAGACAAGACCACTTTCTGGAGGAGGCAGAGCTTATACATTCAAATACTGAACACAAGCCTTCATTTAATACATGCACACTGAATTACAATTTGATTCCTTTCTAGCTAGACATATTTCCATGTTACACATTAAAGCTGAAAGCGGAGAGTTTACAGTTCCACTTGAAGCCATGCAACACTTCAAAACATAGTAAGTACTCATTAAAACCTTTAAGTCAAACTGACACCGAATAGTTCTTGGAACCACAATGCCAAGCAGGCTTGGCCATCTGTACATAAGACTGATACATTCTTAAAATATAGAACAGTAAATACATAAATAAAGCTGAATGCTCTGGGATTGCCTGTAGTCTACCCATAACTCAATTCAGCCTGTCACAAACCATGGCAAACAATCTTTCTACCAACCAACTAATAAGCATTTACTAACTCCTGAATAGGAGATTCAGGGTGATTACAACACACCAGGAAAAGAACGTCTAGGTTCATAAGCAGAGAAACTTGGTTAACTTTCCTTCCAAAGGCCCTCTTCTTCAGTTAGAAGACACACGGAGGAAAGTCCAAAGCAACTAAAAACTTTTGCCAAGGAGAGAAAACCTGCCTGCACTGGTTCTCCTTGAGTTTGCTGGAGTTATCAGTTTGAGGAGGTGTTAGCAGCCATTTCAGAAACAAGAACTGTGGGTGGACAGGAAAACCTGTATTTCTACTACCTAGTTATACCTGTTTGCAGGTAAACACCCTTGAGTCTTGAGGATGAACAGTTACTCATTGTTCATTAGCAATGAATTTCCTACAAAAAACAAGCACTATTTGTAGAAGACTAATAAAATAATTCTAAATATTGCTTAGTACTGTTTTTACATGGGGGTCTTTACCAAATACATACATGAGCTTAGAATATAAAGGTAATATCAAGTCATCGGTAAGACATACAAACCTTGAACTTTTTTCTCATAAATATTCTATTTATAAGATGTATTGAACTATTTTCTCATTTAATCCCACTTGTTAATAAAGACTCATATTTGTAAAATAGTTGTGAGCAGCTGGTATACAGTCTGTGGCACTAAAACAAATAGCCCTATGTGAAGTTCAAACCCAAGATGATCTGAATAATACTATGTTCTAGCTGCTTACACAGCTCAAATTTTCTACAATATGATTGATTCATACCAAACAAGATTCACATTTCAAACTTAGAAGTTACATTCCTTTTAAAGTACATTTACTCAGTTACTTTTATAAGACAAAGACTGATTTGTTCTGCCCAATGTCCCTGTTACACAGTGTGGAAAAATGTTACTCAAGATAACTATCATTTATTGAATTTTTATTTTCAGCAAGATGCTTTATATATACCCTATCAAATCCTCACAAGAATCCTGCAAAATAGATACTGGTTTCTCCTCTTTATATACAAGGAAACCAAAGTTAAGCCAAGTGACTGGCCAAGATCACACAATTAGTGAGTGGCAGATCTGGGACTCCAAGCTGCTTCTGTGTAGATGCCCCAAAATCCATGCTTTCTTCTACACTTTGTAACTATCAGCTTTTACACTTTATACCTTACTGCTTCAAAAACCATATACTCTACTTAGTCACCTTTATACATTTAGCTCAGGTTTTTAATAAGTGGGCATTTTCTGAGAAACTGAGAACTTGGCATGGATCTTTCTTGCCGTGTGCAATCATTTCTGAATACGGTATAAATCATAGCCTTATTCTTAAAATATTATTACAATCTATTGTATTTTTAAAATATTATTACAATCTATTGTATTCTTAAAATATTATTACAATCTATATTATTTCTACCTTCTAAAGCCTTTTATTCAACATCGCGTTTTCTAAGACTCATCCACATTGTAGTGTGGCCACTGTAGTTTATCCTTTTGTTTTATAAGGGTATTATAAGGTTATTATAAGGTAATATTTCATTGATGTATAAACAATCTTCTGATTCTTTTCCATGCTGGCGAGCATTCGGGTTATTTCTAATTTTTTCATTTTACAATATATTATTTAGATACTTTTTAGAAGTAGATTTGTATTTTTTTTTAATGATTTCATTTATATATTTTTAGAGAGGGGGAGGGAGGGAGAAAGAGGGGGAGAAAAACATCGATTGCTTGCCTCTCACAAGCCCCCAACTGGGGACCTGGCTTGCAACACAGGCATGTGCCCTGACCAGGAATTGAATCTGTGACCTTTTGGTTTGCAGGTCAGTGCTCAATGCACTGAGCCACACCCGTCAGGGCAGAAATAGATTCTTGTGAGTATGCCAATTCTTCCTAACTGGTTTGAACAGACCATTTCACTAATTTCTTTTAGAGTAGCTGTCTCCTATTACCTAGTTCCTATTCTGCACATAACGATGCTTCTTAAAATTTGTTGACTTGTACAATTAAATCAGTTTGTAAATCTCACAAGTTGTTTCCCAAGGCTTTCTGAATCACATTTAAAATTTGAGAAAAACCTCATCTCTTTTCCTCCGATTTCACTAGCTGCTATTAGTAAAAATGGATTTCCTTGATAAGTTATCGTGATAATGACAAATGACACTGGTGGAAAGCCCAGATGTTTTGTTAAATTATAAGATTATTCAATGGAATGATGGTTTGTTCACTGCTCTAGTCCTCCCTCCCTCTTCCTTCCTTCCTTCCTTCCTTCCTTCCTTCCTTCCTTCCTTCCTTCCTTCAGACAAAAATCTATTATGTTAACCTCTGGTGCTACTAATATTTCTACAATTTAGGGTTATACACTTGGCAGACTAGTACTATTTTGTAGATATTAACCAAGGATGGTAATGAGTACTTGAAAATGATTACAACCAAGAAGCTGAGTTATTATTTTGTTAAAACAAACACCACCAGGAGTATTATAATGCATAATCATTTTAGTTGTTAAAATGAACCAGAATACTAGAAATAACTCCTACTTAATAAATAAAGCTTATTTCAAGGCTAAATGGCAGTAGATAATGATTTAAAGACATCAATCTACCAACAACTTAGTGGATAATCTTGGAAAATTTATCCTCTTGTCTTAATTTACTCAGCTATCATATGAAACTTGATAACTCACTGCACAGAGATAGCAGACTCCAGGAGAAGAACTTTGCTTGCTTTGCACACCATTACACATCTGCTTAAAATAGTACCTACCAAATACTAGAGTCTCAATACTTACTGGTATATATATGCACCTCTAAAGTACTCCTCATTCCTGAAGCGGAATATTTCCACCCTCCTGTTTCACTTCAACCATGAAAAACCCCACGTCCTATAAAATTAAGCTGTATTTATGCCCCAGCAGGCAGGTCACTCCAATATAGTCTGTATTCTTTTGTACCTAACAGAATCAGTCATGTAATATGTATATGGCGCCTACTACGTGCTAGCCACTAGAAATATGAAGAACAAGGCAACAGCCAAGAAAAAGGCAATTACAGGTGTTTTTGAAATTCCTAAGTCTTTGTCACACAGATAGCTATTCAGTGTTGTTTACATACAACTATTCTCTCTATCAAACTGGTGACCTGTGAGTTTCATAGTCGTTCATTCATTTTTTAACAAATAGGGCTTTACTGAACAGAAAAGGAACTAGAGGGTGGCTGCTGCCTGGAAAGGAGCCTCTAATTTGGGACACGGTTCCAGGTGTGGGAGGCGGCGAGGCGGGCTGACAGAGCACGTGGACACTGGAGTCAGAATGCCCACAGTGATCCTAGATCCACCACTGAAAAGCTGAGTAACCTTGGCAAATTATTGTTTTGGAGGCTGTTTTTTCTCTGATGAAATGGGGATAATAACAACTGCATAGTTAAATGAAGCAATGCAAGTAAAATGCTTAGCACAGTGCTTAGCACCAAGTAAACAGTCAGTAAACGTCAGCATTACCATCATTATTAGTTATCTGCCTTTGAGGCTTCTGGAAAAAACAGAGCAGAAACCCCGTCATCACATGAAATGAAAATCAGTAAGGATGAATGTTCATAGGACCGAGACAGAGGGAAGTAAAAGGGAGATCTGGGCAAAGGGTATGCTAGGGCATCTTTTGGCCTCTGAGAAAGGAAGAAGAGATGGGTCAGAATTTAGCAGCATTCATCAAGTGACCAGATTTCTCAATTTCATACAAAGGCAAGGGAAGCAGATGAACGTCTGTGGGAAGTCCCTACACAGATTCTAGAGTAAGAAGAACTGTCTTATAAAAGCCAGCATGCTGAGACACCTTCTCCTGCTTTCTGCGTGCCTCTTGCTGTCGCAGCCTGCCAATCGCTCCTTTCCTGTGATTAGGTTTCAAACGTTTCCACCTCTGCCCTACCCTTCTTCACACCACTCACTGACCCGTGCTGAGTGTCATGTTCATTTGGTGTGGAACAAGCAGAGAACCAGACAATCACTAAGAAGGGCTCGCTAAGAATACCACATTGGTCAGCAGTCCTCAACTCCTGATATGTTTTAGGAAGACTATGAACTTTTCAGTTATTCACATATAGCTATAATACAGGGCATGGCCACGCTGATACTTAACCTCTCAAATACACTGCTTTGTTACTCTAAAACCATTTCCTTTCACATAATTTCAAGCCAATTCTTTAATGCCTATGGTACACTACTGAATTCCCAAAGTAAATTTTAAAGTTCATACTTGAGCCACTTTGCACTATTGGAAGGAGTTTCAATGTTAATAAGGTTTAGGTAGAAATATAACAGTTGTGATGTCCTGTCAAATTCGTTAAAGTCCAATTCTACTTTATTTATGATGGCTATAGGTCACCTATAGTGCCATGGTAAAGATGAAGCCTACCTTTTAAGCAAATCTTGTAATTAAGGAATTTTCAAAAATACTAGCTAACAAGGAAATATCATTATTTTGTTCAGTTTATTATGCCATGCTCTTATATTCATCTGCCTATATTCATCAGACTTTTTACTACCTATAACCTACACTACAAGAATACGTTCTCTTAGCTTCTTATTAAATTGTACCTCTTTAACACAGTCTTCTGTTAAAAGTCAAACAAAAAGGAAAGATGCAAGACAGAAAGAAGGGCAGGTATGTTTTGAGGCCAATAACTAGTCTTTTAGTCCAAAAATTGCTTTCTTTTGCCACCTTTCCTCTGATCTCTCTCCCACCCAGTCACCTCTACTGCCCTCTGTCCAAATCAGTTTATTTAAGGACTTAGTGAGGGAGCATTCAGTGCTTAAGAACATGGGCTTAGGTGTTAGACTATTCAGGAATAGAAATTAATTCTGTGTTTCAGTTAAAGAAAATTTGCCATATATACAAGTATTGAATCATTATGTTGTATACCTGAAACTAATATAATGTTATATATCAATTATTCCTCAATTAAAAACAACAAAAACAAAACAACAACCAAAAAACCCACCTCTGGGGACAGGGCCAGAAATCTTTGTTAACAAGGTCTCCACGTGATTCTGATGTGTGCTACAATTTGACAGAAGACCTTTCCTAAAACCACAGAATCTGTATCTCCATAATATCATCTTCTAAATTCTAGGTTGCTCCATCATAAGTTTTGTGTTTTATAATAATTTAGGTAAGTCATGCTAGAAACACCGAATCAAATATTCTTATGAAAAATGTATGTTATATCCATCTACTTATATGAAGTCTATGTGGACTCCTCCTCCTCCCCATTTTTTCTTCTTAGCACTAATTGTTAACATATAGTTTTATGTATTGGCTCTTCTATCTATTAGACATTTTTTAAAAAAGATTTTTTTTATTTATTTAGAGAGAGAAGGGAGAGAGAAAGTAAAGGAGAGAAACATCAATGTGTGGTTGCCTCTCACGTGGACCTCACCTGCAACCCAGGCATGTGCCCTGACGGGGAATCGAACCGGTGACGTGTTGGTTCGTAGCCTGTGCTCAATCTACTGAGCTACACCAGCCAGGGCTAACTATTAGAAATTTAAAGAAATGCTATATAGAGCTATATAAATATCTAAATAGCTATTTATATAAATAGCTATATCTAGCTACACATACCTATATAAATAGCTATATTTTAGCTATATAGATATTTATATATCTATTTATATAAAACAAAAAATGAATACATGTGAAGTTTTTAGCCATCTGCCAGGCACATAAAAATACTCTATAAATGGCAGCCACTAAGTACTGTTATTATCTTAGTAGTCACATTCTTTATTTGTAATTGTTTGGGTTACCTAACTACAATAAGACTTTTGTTATCTAATGAAGAGCCTTTTAGAATGGCATCTAGAATGAAGATCAGAAATAAGAAAAAAGAACATTTATCTATAAAGAATGAACATATGGTTATTAAGAGGGGAGCAGCCAAAACAAAGTCAAAGACTCAGAGATTATACCTAATATTCTGAAGCTTGTGACTGATAAAGCTATCAGTGACCAGCGTTATCTGACTTTCTGGTAATGCCAGGCCAGAAGAGTAGGTAAAAGGAAAGTGGCAGAAGAGAAGGGACAGATTGGCTGAGAAGAGAAACTGATAGACACCAGCGGTGATAAAGCCAAATCAGGAAGGCTAGCAGCAGAAAGGCTGCTTAGCCATGACGCAGGAAATGGGGCATGACCCAGTTCCCTGTGTACCTCAGAAGCTCAGGATGTCCCGGGTTATTTCAGCTGTGTGTGGAAAGTACCCACCTGCATTTCCATACTCTTAAGGGCTGACCCCCAGTTCTGTGGAAGTCACTAATTTACAATTACACGTTGTCTGAAGAAGCTGAATTTCTGAGGGTTTTTTTTTTCCTATAGGCACTTGATCATAGCTTCCATTTGACAGCTTTAATGGATCAGAAAGTGGCTCTTTGTGTTTTTAACAGTTGGAAAAGAGCTGAAGGCTAACAGTTCGTTAATCACACCATTGTAAATGCAGCACTTCTCTATGTTAATGATATCAAAATGCTGTCTTTAAAAAAAGTCACAAATTCAGCTGCTCTAAAAACTACTAGCATGAAGGTGAATGCTCAAAACGTTTGGGTTCTGATGGTTAGACACTCTTCCCGTCCATCTTCCAGTTTTAAGCAGCTGTCTCGATACTTATGAAACAGAATAAAGTACGTTTGTCCTTTCAAAATCTGAAAAGCATATAGCAGATGAACTGACTGATGTGTATTCAACTCCTGACCAGGTAGAATATATTTTCTAGAGTACTACTAAACATCGAAAGAAGATGCGTGTGTGTGTGTGTGTGAGAGAGAGAGAGAGAAATAAAAATGTCTTTGAAGGATAACCTAAAATCAATGAATACATACATATACACTCATAAATAATATATATATATATCTTTATATTGTGTGTGTGTATATAAAACTGTGAACATAAAACTAATTTTATAACCTTAAATATTCATCCCCGGGTTCATATATAAGAAAGCTCTTTTCCCAAATCAGAGATTCTTCAAGTGCTTCTGTGAAAAAGTCAAATGCTTCTAGAAGCCTTCCTCTCCACACTTTGCGCGGCTCATGTAAGGCACTCATAGTTAGGTATACTCGACCTTGAAGTGGGTAGTCATAGTAAGGCTGCCAGTCCTTTCCAAGGATTTTGTCCCTTCTTTCTATTCCTCTCCTAGCCCTCCTCCCACCTCAAAACAGCACATACAAATACAGAAAGAAGGCTGCTTCTTTGTGAATGGGACAATTTTTTTTGGTATACTGCTGTAATTGGGAGAGAAAAGACCAGGGCAGAGATGTAGGCTACTTACATGGCATTCGTTGCCTTAAATATAAATGTTTGCTGCAGCTCTGAGCTGGAAGAAGAGTGACTGTCAGATGGTAGGAGTGCCTCTTACCTTGTAGGTAAGCCAAGGAGAAGCCACCTCTTACCCCTCCTGTCCATCCACAGACGACTTGTAAAGTTAGGATGGAAAAGGAAGACATTAAAAGTATTGGATCATGGCATGCAAGTTTTGCGTTGGCCAAAAAAAAGTCCGTATGGTTTTATCCATAGAATAAAAGACATATTTTTCATTTTCACAAATAACTTTATTGATTTGGATATTTTGAGTATGTCGGCTATCTCCCAAGTGGTATGACATTGATTGTTCTCAATTAATGTCTCAATGTGATGACTATCAGCTTCGACGGTCTACCCGACTGTGGAGCATTGTGCAGCAAGGGATCTCCAGCACAAAACTTTGCAAACCACTTTTGACACATTTGATCAGTCACAGCACCTTCTCCATACACTGCACAATTCTTTTTTGGTGTTTCAGTTCTGTTTTTACCCTTCTTGAAAATAATAAGCATAATGTGCCGAAAATGTTGCATATTTTCTTCCATCTTCAATATTAAAATGGCTACACAAAAACTCACCGATTTTGATAAGTTTTTTTAAAAAAATGCAGGCTGATAAGACAGCTGTCACAATATAATCTAACAAAATTATTTCGAATGAAGTTAAAGACAACTAAGCACTGCTAGAGCCATCTGACAGAAAAAAACCAATTGAACTTTTTGGCCAACCCAATAGTTCCTTCTTACATAGTTGATGAGAAAATGGTGTGGAAGGTCATATACCAAGGGGGAAATGGCCCCATTAAATATGAACGCGTATGTCTGTGAATGTATGCAAAAGTTCTAAAAGAAAACTCACCAAACTCAAGGTGGTGTCTCAGATAATAAGTGGTGGTGGTGATGGGGGCTTGGGGACCCACAAAGAGGAAAGCTCACTTTGTACTCAATGCATTATTACTATTATAAAACATCTAAAAATGAAAATAGATTCATGTGTTACTTGCAATCTTTATCAATCAATTAAAAATGACATGGTAGAAACTTTTATGAGATCTAAAAGGCAGAAGCACAAAATTTTAGCAGATAACCAGCCCTCAAAGACTACCGAGGGACATAACAAGGCCCATCAGAAGCCTTCTTTCACACTGCGTTTAGGCATGCTGCATACTTTATGGACCTCACATCCTGAGAGATTCTACACTGACACACGAAGCCTGAAAACTTCAGGCTATTTCTTCTGCACACATTTTTGCTATCTTCGTCAGTGTCTTTTAATTCAAATGTAAAGGTTAACTTTAAAGTCTCTGAGCAAAGTTAGGATTTCTAAAATAAAAAGATAATGCCCTAATATACAGGGTAGGGCAAAAGTAGGTTCGCACTTGTGAGTATACAAAACAGTTTATTCTTGTATTGTTATTATTAATTACTGTATTATTTTCTATATGAACAACCGTAAACTTACTTTTGCCCCACCCCGAGTAGTCTCACAAAGTTATATATTATACATTCTTGGCAAATACATTAGCCAGAGTTAAAAATTGGGTGCTGAGGAGGCAAATATCCATTGGTTGTTTAGGTCGAGCGCAGGCATGGTCCTGGTAATTGAAATGCAAAGTCTTTTAAAAAACTGTTAGTTAGGTCTTGCCCTGGCTGGCGTAGCTTGGTGGATTGAGCGCGGGCTGCAAACTAAAGGGTTGCGGTTCGATTCCCAGTCAGGGCACATGCCTGGGTTGCGTGCCAGGTCCCTGGTGGGGGCCACATAAAGGGCAACCACACATGGATGTTTCTCTCCCTCTCTTTCTCCCTTCCCTTCTGTCTAAAAATAAATAAATAAAATCTTAAAAAAAAAAAACCCCAAAACTGTTAGGTCTCAGGCTCAAATTGACTCAGGAGAGCCAGGGTTCTGATGTCCACTTACATCATAGAAAGCATTGCATTGACTCTGCAGGGCAGTGACCAGAAAGTATTTCTATTAATAAACAGAGTATTCCTATGTCCAAGTATGCGTGTGTTCTAAGGTATATATTAAAATAACAGGTTAAAAATAAAAACTCAGCCTAAAACAAGAAACATTTTAAGTCAATTTTGTATGTCAATAACATATGTATCAGTGAACTTTTACTAATTTGAACTGTCCTCAGGACTGGTCTTTAACCATGGTGGTAGTGGGGCATGACATTTTCCTGGTAATTTTTCTGAGCACTTACACACCAATAAACTATTTCAGAAATAAAGACCATGAAGAACTACTGGAACTTTATGTGCTAACAAACTGTGCTATGCATCTGCTGTTATCGTAGGGATTTATGGCACTTTAGCTTTAAGTCTTCCACTTCTGATCTTGATCATATTTAGGCTCCAATCTTCGAACAATACTTAAAAAATAGCGTCAACCCTTAATAAGAGGAAGGGATCAAATAAAATTAACTAAAATTGAGATTAATCCCTACCAGTTACACTAGCCAATGGTTGAAAAATTCTTCTATTCCAAATCCTGTACCTCAACTGTTAGCTATAAAGACCTGATAGGAGTGTCTTCTTCATTCTACAGTGATGTGGTTAATAAACAGATAACACAGAAATAAAAAATTTTAAGGAGAAAAAAAGAGACTGTGCTTAAAGAACAAAGTAGAAAGCAGATTCCTGAGAAAATGAAAAGCACTCACTTCTGCCCTGATTAGATACTCCCATCTGGAGATTAGTGCTGACCAATACAGCTCAGAATTTATGGTTTTACTAAGACTCTTAAGTCAATGGTCAGTATTAGCTCTCTTTGTTGGTAAGTAATAAAGAAATAAAGAGAAAGTAATAAAGGAAGGTAAGAAAGGTGACACTGGACTACTTCTAACTGAATCCAATGGACCACAACCTAGGAGGAACCATCCCACCCGATTTGGACACGCAGTGTTTGCTTAAAGAGCACGAGACTGGTAGGCAAGGAATCTGGGTCAACTTCATTCTTTCTCGTACTCTGTACTTAGCACAAATCACTTAATACTGATCCTCAGATTCCTCATTGGAAAAAGTGCATCATATTTGGCTCACAGAGACGTGAGGATAAACTATGACAATCACAGTCGATGCACGTAGGAAATATTCAACTAAGGTTAATCTTCTCCTAGACGTTGGATCAGGGGGCAGAAAAGGCTGTTGGGGTTTCTTGGCAGAGCAGAGCAATTAAAAGGTTTGCCTTGGTGCTAAGAAAAAAATCCTTAGTTCTATGAGAGAGTGAGAGAAAGACTGACCCTCATCGCCCTAGGCAAATTTCTCTCCCTTATCAGAACTCAAACAGCAAAGTATTTCGCATTTTATATATATATCATGCCTTGTATTTTCAGTCACATTTTCAAAGTGTAAGATCTGGTCTTTTAAATCAGATTTAATACTCCTCCCACAGTCTTTTATACACAATTGCCTACTCTAGGGCCCCGCTCATTACAAGTAGCACTAACATTTGTTGATTAAAAGAGCACACACAGAGTGGGGTTCGCTGAATTCAGCGGGCTCCTGTGACTGTGGCTTTAAAAAGGTAGAGGCCTCTTCCAGCCAAACGATATAATCCTGGGAGGTGCCCTTCCAAAGCTCCCCCGTCCCCCGTTCTGTTCTCGACATCTCGCGCACTGTTCTTGACTTCTTTTCCCATTCCGGTGGACGAATCTGTACTCTTTAACGGCGTGGAGTGAACGCTAGTAAAAAATTTACTGGTACCGCTGAGGCCGCCCGGGCGGCGGAGCAGCAGCCACACCTACTTGGCTGCCACCACGCCAAGAGCCCGCAGAAGGCGGGCCGGCGAGGCTGCCGGGTGTTTGGGCACCGCCCCCTCCTCCAATCCTTTGGGGGAGGACCCCGAGTCCGGACAGGGTCCGCTACCCGGCGAGCACGTGAGTGTCAGCCTAGGATGAGCGCCCTGACCGGGAACGAAGGGGAGGGCGCGCCGGGAGGGAGCCCGAGGCCTGGAGAGAGTCGGAGGTGATAATCAAGCCGCCCCCAGCGCTCCGGGACAGGAGCTTCCCCAGAGCCCCCGCCTACCCGCCGGCCCGGTGCCCCGCTCCAGAGACCCCGTGGGAGGCGGGGCTCCGCGGACCGGGCCGGCCCTTCCCCGCCGCCACTCACGGTGCTTGCCGCCGCCGCCGCCGCCGCCCGGGTAGCTCAGCAGCAGGAACGGCAGCGGGGAGCCCGGCGACGGCGGGGTCCTCCAGGCACGCTGTTGCTGCTGCGGCGCTGGGCGCGCTGCGAAGCCGGCGCCTCCATCTCCCGGGTAGAGCAGGAAGAAGGGGGCGGCCACCGGCGAGTCGGGCTCCGACTGTCCGCCGGGGGAGGCCAGCCGCGGCCCCGCCCCGCCCTCTGGGTCCGTGTCCCCGGTCGGAGCGTGGCGCGGCTGCTCCCCGCCCCTCGCCGGCTCCTCGCTGTAACTTTCCGCACCGGCGGTGGGTGGCAGTGAGGTCTCAGCCATGCTAGCCTTTTCCTACGTCGCCTTCGACTCGCTCCCGGGCCTGGGCAGGGCAGCAGAGTCACGGTGGGGAGTCGCTGCCCCGTCCCGTACGTGCCGCCGCCACCTTTCTCCTTGGCTGCAGTCTGGACTCCGCCACTCCGTCCACAGCCCGCCTCGCCGGGGTCCGAGCCAGCTGGAGCGACAGCCCCGCCCGACGGCGCGGCCTCCTTACCGGCCGCCTCCTCCCGGCGCCCCTCCCGCCCCGGCCCCCAGCCTGCGGCGCGGCTCCCCTAGGGGGCGGTGTCTCTTCCCACTTCCCGCTCCCCTCCCGCAACGCGCCTCTCCCTGGCGGCCCGGGAGAGGAGACGGCCGGGCTGCGCCTCGTCCTCAGCTGCCCCCTGTACTGCTCTTCCAAGCGGTCAGCTGTTTGCTCCCCGGGGCTTGAATGGTGGGAGCTCCGACAAAATACCTCGAGGCGTTTTTGTGTGTAACCGCCTAACTTCATCGGTAGCGCGGAAGGACTAAAGATCAGGGTTTGAAGATGGGGCGAAAGCTAATTTTAAAAAGGAACCTCCTCCCACCCCCGGGCATTAAACTGTACCATTTGCCTTTCACATACTAGAATTTTAAACGTGGATTCACTATTTTGATTCAGGAGCTTTTTGTGTGAGAAACCAGAGGCGGGTGTCTCCGTTTCACCATTTCTTTTGTTCCCTGTCATGTGCACTGTGTGGAAACCTTGAATTTGCTTTGACTTTCACTCCCTGGTTTCCGGTGTTCCGGGTGCGCATGAGTGCATTTTAAACCGAACAGCTTAGAATTTATATGACAAGCATCTATTACAGGTCGACAGTTTTCACTTTCATACCGCCTCGCTAGTAATTGGCCGCTGTTGCTTTATTTTGACTATTTGAATCAATGATTACCAATCCAGTAATTCCCATAAGTAAACATTCTTTCTCTAATAAAGACCATTTCTAGTTACTATCATTATTATTTATGCTGGATTCCGTGAATTTGCTCTCGTACTTCCCAGCTCACTGGCTTTGGGTTCGGGTTGTAAAATGCTGGCTTGAAATCCATGCTGACTCATAATTAAAAATCACTGTTGTGTAACATTTTGCCCACCTGCTTTTCCCTGCTACTCTGGTTTGTCTTTCTTCCCGTAGAAGTTACTTTTCTCTCAAAAAAAAAAAAAAAGTAAACCTTTTCATTGTTGTTATTCTCTGAAAATCACTCTTGGAATTACCACAAGAAATTACCATACTATCCGTTCACTAGATCTTTTAAACAAGACGAAATTTAAAAGGTGTTTACAAGAATCTAACTTGAAGTAGTCAGAAAATTTCTTAGTAGCTTTTCACTTTGTGATATTCTCCTAACTTGTCGATTCCAGAGTTATTGCCCACTTGAGTAAGTTGTCATCGGAGCCTAGATTCCTCTTCTGTAAAAATGTTTATATTACTTATTCATAGGCATATTGTGAGGGTTAAATAAGAAATATAAGTAAAGCCTTTAAAATAGTCTGGCATAGGGTAAAATAATAATTATTACTTATATTTTATCATTTTGGCAAAACAGCATATAACTTAAGAACAAACTCAGTTGAGAAAAGCTTTTCATCATTTCTTTACAATTTTGGAAGTTTGTGGGGCTTTTTATTTGTCTTGGTGATGGTGAGAGTCTGGATATAAAATACATATTAGCCTTTTAGGAGTTGCAAATTTTATCATACCTTGAAGAGAAAAACAAAGAGATTCCAGATGTTAGTTTTCTCTTCCGTAGAGAAATGTTCACCCCTTATTTTAGCCTCCAGACATAACTACAGGTAAAGACAGGTTTTAGTTATTGCAACCTGACAAAAAAATCCACAACTTGTTCTAAAAGCTTGTTGTCTGCATCAATTTTCTTTAAATTTTTTAAAAATTTACAGTTGACATTCAGTATGTATTAGTTTCAGGTGTACAGCATAGCAATTAAACATTTATATAACTTACAAGGTGATGATCACCCATAAGTCTAGTACCCACCTGACACAATACAGTTATTACAATATTATTGACTATATTCAGTATGTGTTAATTTACACCACCCTATTTTGTAACTGCCACTTTGTACTTAATCTTTTCATGTTTTTCACCCAGCCACCCAACCCTGCATTATATGGTTTTAACACCCATCCTTAAGTGGATCTTTTACCCTGTTTTTGCATGTAGAAATTTCAAAATGTCATTATATTCTTGTCAGTTTCCTTCACAGAGATGTTTTGCAATGTTTCAGTAAAGAATTTGACACTGTACACTTACGGCATTGTAGTAGAAGAAAAGAGCAGAGTCCTCACAAATCGCTCTTGAGAAAGGCCAATAAGCAGCCAAGGGGGTCATCAAGTTAAAATATGAAATGCTATCCAGCCTAAATTGCTAACTTTCTCCTTTCTAGTTAGCTAAGATACCTATAGGTATTAAAACATTGACATGCTATGGAATCTTGCAGGGTATGGGGGCTTTTTATGCCTACTTTAAAAAAAGTTCTATTTATGCTTCGTGTCATTAATTAAGTGGCAGTGTAATGAATATAGAAAATCAGCTGAAATATGAGTCCTTTAAACTTTACAGGGAATGCTATTTATGAGCATTTTCTTTAAAGGTGGTTGGTACTCCAAGTTCCTAGTTTCTTATGCTTTCAGCTTTGGGATCAATGATATAATCACAGCTCTGCATAACCCCTAGTGACATAAAGTCTTGATTCAGCAGCTACACATATTTAGAGAAGCCAAGATTATAAAAATAAGCCTAAACATGTTGCTCCTTGAAAATGCAGAACAACAAAAATCCAAGCCATTGTAAGAATCAAGCTTTATTTTCTTGTTATATAAAGGGCTGCTTTTCTACTTTATCTGCATTTTACTTTTATTTGTCTGTGTTTGGTTTTTTGGAACCCTTTGGTGATTTTAAGGATGGACACTTAGAATATATTACAAAACTTTTTAGAGATCAATGTCATGGGTGTACATTTAGCATAAGCTTCTCAGAGTCGCAATCAGAGAAAACACTTGGGAACTGTTGACATTCTTTCTCAGTATAGTACATAGGTTTATGATGATTCTAAAATGGCTTTCTTGAGCCATTTATTTTTCATTGTGTGGTACTTGGGAAAAGTCTTGTTTGAAAACAAGGTAATTCTTCATGTTAAACCTCATTTTAATAAATGCAGGAATTTATTTGTACTAATTAATTAATATAAAGCCTCAGTGTGAAAAGCTGTGTCTCTCTCTCTTTTCAAATTATTAAAGCTGGGAACAGTGAAACAAGGAAGGGCTTAGGATAGAAGCAACAGTGAAGAGCTTAGCCCGGGATGCTTCAGTTCTCTAAAAATGTTATAGGAAAGAAATGAGCCTAGGTGGGGCCGCTTTACCTCACTGAGAAGTCACAGAAAAGGGGGACCTGGAGACAGGTTCAGAGGGTTAGCCTGGGAAAAGCTGCTGCTGTTCATTGCTTCCCTGGTTGCAAGTTTCCTGGGGACCCTTAGAGTTTAGGAGATGAACCGTGTGGGGAAAGAAAGAGAAGGGAAGGGCATGTGTGTGCTTCCTGAGGGTGAGTCTGCTGAAAAGCTTTCTTCAGATTCCATCATTCTTTCCTTTTGCATTACTAGGTGTTTTTTTTTTTTTTTTTTTTTAAGATTTTATTTATTTTTAGACAGAAGGGAAGGAAGGGAGAAAGACAGGGACAGAGACATCAATGTGTGGTTGCCTCTCACGTGACCCCCACTGGGGACCTGGCCTGCAACCCAGGCATGTGCCCTGACTGGAAATCAAACCGGTGACCCTTTGGTTTGCAGCCCACGCTCAATCCACTGAGCTACACCAGCCAGTGTGCAGCACTAGGTTTTGATTGCTGTTATTTAGTTTTGATGATTGTTATTTGATTTTTTTCCCAAAACATTTATTACAAAAATAGTCAACACATACCTCTTCTCCATGTTTACTGTATCTATAATAATCACTTAAAAAAAAATCCTCACCTGAGGATATGCTTATTGATTTGAGGGAGAGATTGACAATTGCCTCCCACATGTGTCCAGACCAAGGATGGAACCCACAATGTAGATATGTGCCCTGACCAGGGATTGAACCTGCAAACTTGTGATATATAGGACCACACTCCAACAAACTGAACCACTTGGCCAGGGGCTGTAATACTCCTAAGAAATATAAACACTACTCTTAATGCAACAATGCACTCTCAATAAATGTCTTTTATCTTAAGCAATGTATTTAGTCTAGGTCAAACAACAGCATTTTCTTTGGGTGGTAGAAATAGGGATGTATTTTTCTACTCTTCTGTACTTGCAAGTAGCCTATCATGAACATTAACTTTGTAATAGGAAATAATAAAACATATTGAGGGACTGTTTTAGTTTATCTTTTTTATGAAGACCTGCTAACAGCAAAGCTGTGTTGTGTATACTGTGGAATAGAATTCCTACCCTAAGGGAGCTTCTCATGTTTTGTGTCTATTCAGTTTCAATCTTAATAGTGTTGCTAGACCTCTTCAGTGGTTTGCTTTTGCTGACCTTCTATAACTTTATCTAAAGTGTTTTCCAGTCTCATGCACTTTTTCAAATTCTTTTCTAAATTTCTCTCAAAACTGTCTCTTAATTTGTGCTCTCTGCTCTAATTGAAATCTTCATCTTTCCTTGCCTGTGTTCTTGCAAATGACTTGGAACTGGCATGCGGTAAATGGCTCTGACGTAATGTGTTTCTCTCTCCTACCAATGTGTATACTTCCAAAGTTGACATCTTTTGAGCTTCTCCTTTTTACTACATAAAACCAATTTATTCCTCTAATAGTTCGGTAACACCCCTCCCCACACCTTTTTATTAAAAATCCCTTTCTAAAGTCCTATCAAAATTCTTTGATTCTGTGGCCATTAGGAACCCAAAATAGAAGTGAATCAAGAAAATTGAACTGAATATGAATTTTAATAAACATATTTGGCCTTAACGTCCCTTTTTGTGTATGTTCAAGCGTGGTGTGATTACAAATGTATGTCTAAAACAGCTCACTTAATAAATATTAAAAAACTCTAGGCGCTAATAAAATTCTGTTCAGTCATCAACTTGCTTTGAACAGTCCCCTCTCACACCCATGGGAAGATCTCCTAGTATACAGATGAACACAGGCCATATAAAGCAGTGCTCAAGGGCATGAAAAGAACAGTCCCCTGGCATAAGTTTTCCTACCCAGGTCTAAGGACTCCTGGCTTCAGAGTCTAGGAACCCCCTGACATGGTACGTAAAATGTTGTGACTAGGCCTATCTTATTGTTCTGGTGGTGGTGTTGGGGGGTGAAGATCCATTGCTTTCAACAGATTCTTTGGGGGCCATCCTTGAGGTTTTTGTAGTCCCATGGTAATACCACATTGTATTTCATTCATAGTCTCTGTCACTGAAAAGAAGCCCACAAATCAGTGTGCCCAGAGCAGTGTTTCCCAAAGTGTGTTCTATAGGCCACCTGGATCACCATCATCTGAGTTACCTGTTAAAAACACAGATCTCTGAGTAACATCGGCCCACTTAAACAGAATCTACATTTTAAACTTACCAACTGATCCTTAGCATTCTCGTTTAAGAACCATTACAAAACCAAGGAGAAAATTAATGCTCTCAAGTGGAATAAATAAGTTTTTTTCTCTACTGGATTAATAGTAACTAATACTAAGTACTTACTACCTGCCAGGTACTGATCTAAATATATGTTACATGGTTTAACTTTTAAATGGCTATAACAATCTTGTATTATTCAACGTGAGGAAACTGGGACACAGAAAGCTTAAGGAGACCCAAGACACACCATTAAGTGATGAAACTGGGATTTAAACTCAGCCTGGCTTGGGAGATCAAGTTCCTAATTGCCACCCTATCTTGTTTCTCTTAAAGCAGAATATTATTTATTAGTTTCTTACAGGGCTTTTTTGTTTTGTAGTTTAAAAAATGTTGATTCTTAAAGTTTACTGTATTTAAAGCTTCACTTTGAAGCAAATGTAAAAGAAAATCATTGTTTTCTTTTTTTCAAAAATGGATAGCTGAGTCAAGAAAGCCTATCTGGAGCTTAGCTGGGTAGCTGTTTATTAGAACGGCTCCTGATATGTCACGGTTGCAAGTTCCATCCCGGATCAGAAGCAACCAGTGAATGCATAAATAAGTGAAAGAAAAAATCAATGTCTCTAGCTTTCTAAAAATCAATTTTTTAAAAAAAGAAAACATCTGGAATACATAGAGTAACTACATTAAAAACTTTGACATGAGAAAAACAGTAGGTGAAATGTAAAACATACCTTAACACTTGTTGATTTGCTCACAGAGCTTACGGAATCACAGTTACCAGTTTAGTAAAAGGACACAAGGGACACTGATGTACAGTCAGATAAAGCATAGGATGAGGTCTGGGAGGGTCCTGAGTGCATGAGCTCTGTCCCGGTGGAACTGGGGTGCATCGCCTTCCCAGTACGTGGATATGTTCACCAACAATGGACGCTCCCTGAACCCCACATTATTGGGATTTTTATGAAGACTTCCTCACGAGGGTATAATCAAATAATTCCATTTCCAGCCCCTCTCCCCTTTCTGGAGAACGGGACTGAAAATTCCAAGTTTCTAATCATAATTTAGTCTTTCTGGTGACAAGCCCCCACCCTGGAGCCATTCAGGAGCCCATCCAGAGTTACCTCATTAGAACAAAAGACGCTCCCGAGTGTTCTATTCACTGAGGAATTGACAAGGGTTTTAGGATCCCCGTGTGAGGAATGGGGACTGGGGCGGGGGTGGGGAGGGGCAGATACACACACACATGTATTTTCTATGATCCCACAGCTCTTAACCACTGTTTTATCTCTGCTTCAAGGTAAGTACAATAACTACTATACAGATGAAGAAAATGAGTCAGAGATCAAATAATTAATTTAAAACCACCCTAGTAAGTTAACTCTAATACCTACACTTTTTATGTGATATCAAAAAGGACAGGGCTCTGAAGCAAGAAAGGCTGGGATGAATAGCTATGTAACTTTGAGAAGTTACTTAATTTCTTTGTCAGTTCCTCATCTCTATATCTATGGGTAATAGAATTTACCACACAAGAATTGTTGTGAAGAAAAAGGAAATGTGTACTTTAGCATTCAGTAAATGTTAATTTAACTTCTAATCTACCTCTTTCATTTATAAGAAAACAAAAGATAAACTTATTTGACATGTGTGCTACTCTGAGGAGGCAATATAAGTCAGAAGTTAAGAGAGTAAAGGCTCAAATTAAGGTGACTTGGACCCAAATCTCAAGATGTCCTTTAGAAACTTAACCTTCATGAATTTCAGCACCCTCATCTCTGATAGAACAGTATTACTTCACAAGGTTACTGAAAAGATTAAATGAGGTGATACAGATCTGGTACACGTTTAGTAAATATTAACCACTGATCATCTCTGCATCTTTAGCAGCTAGCACAATATTTAATGAAAAAGTGACATAGTTAAGTCATCTTTTGTGCTTTCCTTCAACAGTCCTATGATTTTCTTCCCCAGCATCATCCTAAATATTTTTAAGTTCACCATCTCAATCTCTCTCTCCTACTGTAAATACCAGAGTAACTTAGAAAAATGTCTGTTACCACTTGAATTTGGCACTTACCTAAGGAGTAATCATACCAAATTTTCAGGAAATGGAGTGTAGAAATGGCAACCACAGCATGTCACCAGTACAGAAGGGGAAATGGAATTTTAACCTATTTACCACATTAAGGACTTTTAGAAAATATCACAATTAATGTAATTAACGAATATCTCTTTCTACCTTTAGCCATGGTTCCTCTTCACTCTTAAGCTTTTCCACACACAATGAACAAAATTCTTAAGTTAACATTAAACCTATTTATTAACAAGTGCTCTGCTCAAGAATTATACTTAGGTAAATGAAATAATATGTCAGAAATATTTTATAGGCTATTTTACAAAGGATTGCCAAAGGTGCATTCACTTCACTTTATGAGAAAAATTATAGAAGTATTCTAAGTTTGCCTGTTGTTCCTCAACTAGTTGTGAAATTTTCCTAGGCTACTACTTGACAGGATTTTGGAGAACTTTTTTCAACACCATCTCTTTTCCCAAGCACCTGCATACTGCTCCCACAGTTCTTAGTATGACCTTAATAAAAATTAAAGGACAAATAAAACCCAAATGAATTTCCCTGCTGAGCAGAATATTTAAAACTTAAGATTAGGTGGTATATTAATACAATCACTTCACTACTTAAAATTACAATTTATTGATCTAAAACTTGCAAAAAGAAAAAAAAAAAAACCTTAAAGCAAAAACTTTACTTAAGCTTAATGCTCTTTTTAACTCCTGCACGAATTCCAGATATTTCACCACTATAACGCTGCTCCTCTCTGCGAACTTCACGAACCTGGCCTCTTCTGCGAATTTTGGCTCGTCTGAACTTCTCCCGGTGTTTCACTCTGGGATTGCGATCAATCTTCCTTCTCCTAGGTGTCAGTCCCCTATTTTTAGCAATCTGATAGGTAATGGCTCTCTTTGCATTTTTATCTTCAAGGGCCTGTTCTTCAGTACTATTTTCTTCTTTCTTTCTCTTCAACCTTTGCCTGTCTTCATTTTCTTTAGAGTTTTTCAGTGAAGCTTCATCAAAACTGGAATCATCAGAAAGATCTGTAACAGCAGAGGCAGCAGCAGCCTCTGAAACAGATTTTGGTTTGGCCTTGGTGGATTTTGCTTTTGGAGTTAGTTCTGTCTTTCTAGTATCATCCTTAAGTATGAGCAGATGACGAATCTCAGAGGACAGCTTCTGATCCACAACTGACAGCTTGTTGATCAAAGTTCGGTAGGTAACAAGCCTTTCTATAACAGGATGTCCATGTGCAGGGACTCTCCTAGCTTTCAGGATCAAATAAAAACTGACGTTGGAGCAGTAGTTCAAATAGAGGTTGTATTTGGTCATCAGATATTGACTTCCTTTTCCAGGTGGAATGATCCCTTGCTCCACCAATTGCAACAATGGCTCCAGCTCATCCTTCACCTCTGTCAACTTGGCTTTCAGGTCTTCGATTAGCTCCAAGAGTTCTGGTGATTCCTTCCTCAGCATCTTTAGCTTCTCTTTCACCGAAACTTTTGCCAAGTCCTTCACGACCCGTGTCTCAGACTCATCTACCTGAGGTGCCTGAGGTTTTGCAAAGGCCTCTACCCAGGTAACCCCAAAATCATCCTCTTGCAGGGCTTGGGCTAGCCGCCGCTGAATGAGCTGTGCCTCCTCCTCTTCCTCTCTTTCTTCCTCCTCTACTTCTTGTTGACTTTGCCGGCCTCGGGACTTGGAACCATAGTCCGTGTCATAGTAAAGTTTTTTCCTCTGACCCCACGACAAACTGGGATCCACAGAGGCCTCAGCCTCACTCTGCACGGAGCTCCCACCATCATCATCGTCATCCTCATCCCCGGCACTCTCTCCATCCTCATCGTCCTCATCGGCAATATCTAGGGCTAGCACCTCCTCCTCCTCATCGCCATCCTCCTCCTCGTCCCCGCTCTCTACTTCGCGCCAGCCCTTAGCCAAGACGGCTCGAGATCGGGCCTCATGGAAATCATCTACCTTATCTTGGTAGTAGCTGGAGTCCCCTGGTGAAGGCGGCAATTCTAAATCGTCCTCCTTTTCGTCCGCTGGGCCGTGATCTGCCTTGGCCCGCACAGCTGCCCACTTGGCCGCTCCGCGCCGCCGGGATCTCCCAACCATAGCTCCCGGTCTCAGGTTCTACACCGAGGTCAGGCTATCTGCCACTCCTGATCTCCGTGCACGCGTCCCGCGCGCTCCAGTAACACGCTTCTTGAAACAACCACGCGCTCTTCTACCACGCGAGTTTACCAGCGTTCCGGTAGACTGTAGGAGATCCTACCTCCTTCCGGCTCCCAGGATGCTCTCCGCGTGGCGTGTGAACCGGAACTTCCGCTCGGTCCCGCAGGCCCGGTCAGGTTAAGAGCACCACCCTTTTCCTTTGCTCTTTAATACCAATAGAGTGCGGTGAATTAAAATCTTTCCGTGTAGGAACAGTAGGTATAGGAAATTTGGTTCCGCAGAGCCCTTTAGGAACACCTCTGTTCTTACTCTCGCGAGCCCGAATGGGGCGGGGCGGGGCGGGGGCGGGGCATAATGACGGAACCGCGAGGTGAGGTCGACGGGACCAGTAGAGGGCGCTCTGCCTCTAGTCATAGGGGAGGTACCCCGGGCAGTGCAGTGAGTTGTACTGCGCAGGTACCAGGCATCTTCTACCAGGAGCCAAGTCCGGGTGTATAGGATTTCCTGGTTTACCGAAATTGTGTTATCTTTTCCGCTCATCAGTCTGGAGGATAATCAGGTTGCTTTTCTCTCCGCCACGTGCAAATACACTTCCCAGCACCATTGCCTGGGGCGCCGCTGGCGCCGCAAGACTGGATGATCCTGCTCCGGGCGTGAGCGGAGCCGGGCTTCTGAACCGTTGTTAGGAAACCTCCAGCAGCCCGCACTCAGGGCTCGGTGACTCCTCGGGGATTTGAGTCTCAGAGAGGTGATTACGGAAGACAGAGCCCCTCTCTAGGGTTTGACTCTTTCCGAGGATCTCAATTTGGCTGTAGAAGACACCGTGATTTCTCTTCCTTTTAGTGGAAAAGGTTCACTCTTCCAGATGCTTTGGAAATGACACATTTTAACTCAGTGGCGTGCACTTAATTTACTAATTCTTCAACATTAAGCACAAGGTAGCGTGTTAGGCCATGGGAAAACAATGGTGGGCAAAAGCAGGCGCTGTCTCGTACTGGTGCAACTTGTGGTCTAGCGGGGGACAGGCTTTAATCAAGTAATTATGCCGCACATGCCAAATTATAACCGGAATTAAGTGCTGTGAACCCTTGTCCTGTGTTACCCAGCCCTAAGCTACTGAAAACACTCAACATGCCTTTTACATCGCTCTTTTTACAGACTCCATCCTCCTTACTTAAACAGGGTTTAGTACTCCATCCAATCTTGGGAAATTTCTGCTGTATTGAAGAGAAAGTTTAAGCATCACCTCTTTGATCTCAACTTCCTTAATTGTCTTTTCCTCAGTTCTTCTACATCACTTAGTAGATCTCTACAAACACTGATACTGGAAGCACCCAGTACACTGTCTGACACGGTATAAGCATTGAAATTACAGTATTTGATTACCTGTCTCAGGTGCTACATAAAACAGAGTGAATGGATGATGCATTAGGCTACAAACATCCCTAAAGGAGATAACCTGAACTGGAATGGATTTTAGGGACCATCAATTCCAGCTTCTTATTATTATTTTCTACATGTGGAAACAAACTTGGGGAGATTATATTAGCATATCTGGCACAGAAACCAGAGGCAGGGTCCCACACCAGGCTTTCACACTCAGCTGTTACCAGTTCTTTGCTTCTTCAGTGTGAATTAGTTTCAGATCTTTCCCAGAGGGTGTATTTTGCTGGGTGGATGAAAGAAACCAAGAGCACAGATTAAAGTTTGCGAGGAAGAGGGTGGTAATAAGGGAAAAATTAGTTAACCTTGTCTTTAGAAATATTGCTATGACTAGAAGTATGAAAGGACAGCCCTATAATCTTAGAATAATTCAAGGTTTAAAATTTCAGACTTTACATATGATAGGCTCAGTTAGTATTTTGATACTTTCACACATAGGTCTTTGGAAGCTGAACTTTTGATGTGTTGCTAAAAGTAATAGTGACATACAGTTTCTTTGCAGAAAATATGTGTCATTAGCTTAAGAAAACACATTTTTAGAAAAGTGACATTTTGAAGTAACTTATACATTTGAAAACCTTTACAGGATTTTAAAAAATGTAATTTTGTGAATAAAAATGATGTGGGGTAAAAATCTTATGTTTTGATGTCAAGCACAGAATTCACTTTTGAATGTAAATATTAATAGATTTTTGTCATTCAACAACTATTGACTGTTTACTAACTTTAGCAGAATGCTATAAATTCCAATTCTTCTGTTGATTTTTATTGCAGATTATTTGAAAATTTAGTCATATTTCAGGACCAATATGTGTATTCTATTAAAGAGAAGTTAGAAAATTATTTGGGATATTTTTAATGAAAATGACTACATTACTCTAATATTATTTACTTTATACTACACCTTACATTTTCTATTTAGAATAGAGTTGCAATAAACAATGTATATTCAGAGAGTTTTATATTCTAAGATTCTCAGATCTTTTTGATAAAGAACAGTTAAAGTTAATTTTTTAATTCCAGTGGCTTCCACAAACTAATCTTTTATAAGTTAATCATAATGCCACTTAGGTGAGGAATTTTTTTTCTTTTTTTTAAATATTTTATTTATTTATTTTTAGAGAGAGGGAAAGGGAGGGAGAAAGAGAGGGAGAGAAACAGCAATGTATGGTTGCCTCTCACATGGCCCTCACAGGGACCTGGCCTGCAACCCAGGCATGTGCCCTGACTGGGAATTGAACCGGGATCCCATGGTTCCCAGCCCGCCCTCAATCCACTGAGCCACGCCAGCCAGGGCAGGAATTTTTTTTTCCTTAAAAATTTGTAGTACTGGAAAGACATTAAAAGCTTTATCATACACCTATGCCAATCAAAAAGAAAAACACTGAGCCCACAGAGAAAATGAATAGGTATTAAATAACACTTGACATTTAACTATTATATTTGTGGCAACTATAATTTATCAACTCGAATCTTTGCTGTATTATTATACTGCCTTAGGAGTTAGCAAGCTACGCATAATGAGGGCCGACATTTTTTTTTTTTTTAACAAAAACCCTTTTGCCTTATTTTAAGTCCTTTAGAAGGAGGAGGGGGTTGTGAATGACACACTAGGTCAGAGGTGTCAAACTCATTTTCACCAGGGGCCACATCAGCCTCGTGGTTGCCTTCAAAGGGCTGAATGTAATTTTAGGACTGTATAAATGTAACTACTCCTAAACTAGGGGCAAGGAGCTCGGTGCTGCTGCCACCGGGTAGAAACAAGGTGCCGGCCGGATAAAACAAGGTTGAGGGCTGGATTTGGCCCGTGGGCCTTGTGTTTTCCACCTGTGCACTAGGTTATATTAGCATAATTTCTTCTGGGCATGGATTCTGAGTGTTGAAGGTATTTTAAAACCAGATTAACTAAATTGATCTCAAGTTCTTCCTGGACTATGCAGCAATAATAATAATAGCTAACAATGAGGGCAGTTTGTACTAGGTACTGTTATAAGCTCTTGACATTCAACTCTAATGAGGAAGGTACTATAATAATCTCTAAGCTAGGAAACGGAAGCATTTGGAGTTTAAAGGAGGTAATAAGGCTAGTAATTGGTAGAACTAGATTTGAATCAAGACAGCTGGCTTCAGAATCTGTACTGCACTGTAGCTAACTACTGGATTATACTTACTTTCAAATATTAGCTCAATACATCATCTCTGTTCCAGTCCCTGTCCATTTGATTCAGTACCATCAGATATAGCTTTCTTTTTTTAAAAAAAAAAGATTTTATTTATTTATTTTTAGAGAGAGGGGAAGGGAGGGAGAGAGGGACGCACCAATGTGCAGTTGCCTTTCATACGCTCCCTGCTGGGAACCTGGCCTATAACCCAGGCATGTTCCCTGACTGGTAATCGAACCAGCCAGCGACCCTTTGGTTCTCAGGCCAGCACTCAGTCCATTGAGCCACACCAGCCAGGGCCAGATATATCTTTCTAGAAACAATTTCCATTGCTCCACACCCTTGTTCAAAAACTTTCAATGACTCTCAGTTATTGTCAAGATAAAGTTCACAACATGCATGGCCCTCCCACAGTTTTGCCTCAAAGCCAGCATACTAGCCAGTCATATCTTTTATTCCCCTACTAAAGCCTTCGGTTCTAACAGAAGTGCTCTGCCATTCTTTATTCGTCAGTCACTGCTTTACAGTTTTCTCTTTGCTCATCTTTTCAGTGTTCTCATAATTACTTATCAGGAATTTATAAATATTACAGACAACTTTTTGGCTAACAATTCTCACACAGGTCCATAATGGGACCTGTATGAGGCTGTCTGGAAAGTTATTTTGATAGCAGGGGGTTGGAGAGCAGCTGGATGCTCATCCCTGGAAGCACAGATCAGTAAAATGTCATGGATGAACAGCATAGAATTTAGGAGCATTGAGTGGGCACACATCTTGGTTTGCCACATATGACTCTATTTAACCTGTTATTCCAGTGTAATTATTAATAGCACCCCCTTTTACTTTCATGATTCCGATGGTAAATTAGATGGCTATTTTAACTACCCAGTAACTGGAAATAGTAGATTATGTGAGTATATCCACAAAGCAACATAAATGGCTCTTAAAAACAATGTGCTTAGGGAACAAAATAAAAAATTAGATATGTAATACAATACCATTCACGTAAATTAGAAATGAATGCACAGTACAACAATACACAATTTTTAAGATGTATACAAACAAAAATAATGTACATTAAATATGAAAGGACAATTGCTATGGAGCAGCAAAGAATGGGATGAGGTTTGGAGATTGGAAGGAATAGAAGAAGAATTTGCCATGGGTCAGTCATGAGAATGTACCAGGAACTGAGGAGAATAACTGTTTCCATCTTAGGTTCAGTTAAAAAATAAACAAATAAGTATACACACACAAAAATGACCTTACAGGCTCCTATCTTGAAGTACTTTAAAAGCTTCACGTTCCTTACGGCCTGACTCCTACATAGAACTTTAACTTTGCATCTTACTGCATTCTCACTGCCATCATGTGGGGCATAGTCCTGTATATTTTCTCATATGCATGTATGTTATATGTAATACATTAGGCTAAGAACTAAGGCCTGTATTGTATAGACAATGAGGGCTGAATAAAGAAAAAAAATTATGTGAACTGTGTTTTAAAAGACCTTCACTATCAAAGCTATAATTATTGTTGAATCAATCATTAATGTATAAATAATTATACCTACAAGGTTCCTCGTGAACCTTCTGTAGGCTGTGCTTTTTCTGGCCTCTTTTCCTTCGCACATGTTTCTTTTATACTTTCTAGAGAACTCTTATTCACTCTTTAAGACTCATTTTAAATTTCACCTCAAAAGCCTTTCCTGGCCTCCTCAGACAGGAGAAGAACTTCCTCTTGTTTTTTACTTATCTCTATTCATACTTACTGCTTTCCCCCCACTAAGTGTGTGAGCCCCATTAAGTCTAGATCCAAGTAGTCATTTTTTTTAAATCCTAGAATCTAGGTCATGTCAGCATATCAAAATAGTAGCGTTTGACAATGAATTGCAGTGCCTTTTGTGCTTCTCTAGTCAGCTGCACAGTTACTTTTATTTTCATTTAAAAGATGAGATATTAAATATGTGACCGTTGTGAACTTAAGCTAATAGTTAACTGTGTGTTTACTTTTTGTCCCAGCATCACAGAATACTAGGTTTTGATGACGGGGGTTGTTAAAGAAGTAACTTTTTTTATGCTCAGAGAAGTGGTAGTAATAGTAAAAATAGTTTAATATGATAGTAATGATGAGAAAGTGGATTCTTGGTGTTTTTCTCTATCAACTTATGTAGATAATTTAATATAATCACAGAAACTCCTTGAACTATTTTGGGTGCAAAAAAGAAAGAAGGAATATTTTTAGGTTTAAGAAGGAAAATGGAAGAAAGGAAGGATAGTTGCCATCTGCTTTCATTTCTGATGGAAACCACTTGCCCTGAAACCAGTCAGTTGTAGATTCTTTTTGCAGCTCAGGTCTGTATTTATTTAAAGACACAAAAATCCTAGAAGTCATTTGGAAGTAAAATATAGAACTGCTACTGAAATATGGATAAACATATGAACCCTTTTAAGCTCCTAATGAAAAATGACTCCATTGGAGCATTATTACTCCAATGGAGCAATATCTGGTCTGCGAGCTTCAATCACGAAATGAAGAATTCAATGAGATTGTGACACCGGTTTCCCTCCCGAACTCAAACCCAAGGAAATGCTGCGTGGTTATTTTCTAAACATCATTTTAATCTCTTTTTATCTTTTCTTGTCATGAGGAATGTCATAGATACAATTATTTCTACATTAACTTTTGATTTAATGGTAATTGTAGCTTTGATGGTGAAGGTCTTTTGAGACACAGTTCATGTAAAATTTCTCCGTTGGTCACTCCTAATTCTCTATAGCATAAAGTCCTGACCTCTTAGCCTCGTGTTCGGGGCCTGCCTTTATCTGGCCCCAACTTCTTTTCGCCGCTGCTCTCCTAGTACTTTTCCTTGCGGAATTCAACGTTCTAGCCAAACTACATTACGTTTTGTCCTCTTTTTGAGATTTCTTTCTCTTGGCCTTTCTTTGGCTGCCCACCTCTCTATTCTTAGATGGCCTTCAAAGCTCATCTAAAATGTCTTCTTATTAGCATCTAATAGCCCTTTAATTGTCCTATGTTAGGATATGAGAACCTTTTCTCTATTATGTTAAAACTACAGGTATTTATATACTTTTCTGCCAGATAGATCACTATGCATCTTGGTAACCCTGACATTTTCTAACTCAGTCACTTATACCCATATGTACTAGTAAATAGCTTATCAATAATGGGTTAAACCAAGTTCTGTTAAATTTCAATAAGGTATTAGAAGTTAGAAAAAGCAACCTAAGCTTTTAATAAGCTGCCTGCAAATGTGACATTGATTTATATCTACTTTTGGTATTCAGAGATAACTTAGACTTTATGCTAAGAGCAATGG
Source organism: Micronycteris hirsuta (assembly GCA_004026765.1). Classification (NCBI taxonomy): domain Eukaryota; kingdom Metazoa; phylum Chordata; class Mammalia; order Chiroptera; family Phyllostomidae; genus Micronycteris; species Micronycteris hirsuta. The sequence goes on from PVJI01005006.1 coordinate 90,415, forward strand.
AGAACCATTGGAGGGCTTTCAAAGGGGCGAGATTACAGAATTGATGAAGAAAGGCAAGATTGCGGGTAGGAAGTTAGGGTGAGGCTGTTAAAGTCATCTAAGGGATGGATTATAACGTCTAAATAGGGTCCTGGGAATAAGGATTTAAGAAAATAGATTAAGAACTATTTAGGAGATGGCATTATAGGATTTACTGCATGATTAGGCATGAGGGATGAGGAGTTACAGCGACTCCCAGGTTTTCCTGGGCAACTGAGTAGACCATGGAACCTCTGATAAGACAGAAAACTCAGGAGGAAAGGGCATAACCAGGTGCAGGAAATGGGAAAGTAAGTTTGGACATGCTACCTTTGCGGTGTCTGTGAAATGTTCAGGTGTCTAGCGTCTTCTAGAGAGGTCAGGTATGTGGGTCTGTAGCTTGGGAGAAAAATCTGAGCTAGAGAGACTTGGGGGCTTCCATAGTCAGTGGAACGTGGGACTATATTACATATTAAACTAAAACAAACAAAGTGAGGTTTCTACCTAAGTCGTTAGCCCATATGAACGAGTAGCCCAGAGGGGTATAGTCCCTGCTTCCCACTGCAGTTGTAGGACAATTTATCACCAAGTGTCAAATTTAAAAGATTTGGATTAATAAAAGAGCTATAGGCAATTAAATGTCTAATTTAAATTTATTCAGGTTTAAGACCTGTGGAAAATTACCACCACCACTAGCAAAATACATCTGAATAAAACCTTCATGTGCGCTCAACTCATCTTTTTATCATGTCCTAAAGTTTTAATACCTCTCTGGGCTTTCTCCACTTGCTGTTGCCAATAATACTGAATATTTGGTGAGATACTAATTATACATGAGTCATTGTTCTTGGTTCTTTAAGTACATTATCTTGTTTAATTTTCATAACATGTTTTAAAGAAGGCTGTCATTATTATGCTTCTTTTCACAGATGAGGCTCAGAAATGTGATGTAATTTGCCTAAGGTTATATAACTGGTGGTTAAAATCAAGTCTGTCTTACCCTGAAGTTGGTTTTCTGAACTATTTTATTATACTGTTTCCTGGTCTATTTGTGTATTTTTTAAATCTTCACCTAAGGATATATTTATTGATTTTAGAGAGAGGAAGGGGGAGAGAGAGAGAGAGAAATATCGATTGATTGGTTGCCTCCTGTGTGCGCCTTGAATGGGGATTGAACCCGCAACCCAGGTATGTGTTCTGACTGGGATCGAACCTATAACCTTTTGGTGTACACTCCAACCAAATGAACCACCCGGCCAAGACCCTAGTATATATTTCATCACTGATGATAAACTTGCAGGGCCCAGAGACATATGCTTCAATGTGTATTGAAAAAACTTAGCCCTTTATATTTATAGATTAAGATCACTGAGAGATGTTGTATCAATTTCAACCAATATAATGGCAAAAAAAAAAAAAAAGGAGAAGTAGGAGGCATCAGCCATGTTGAATCCCTTCAGTTTTGTTTCGGAACCTCGGAAAGTACAAATGCAGTAGGTGTGTAGAGGCAAATATTGATAGAGTATAATTAGAGGATATCATTCAAAGATTGGTCTATTGTTCCTTCATTGATTATTTTTGGGCAGATTTATTATGCTTTTGGGGTTTTTTTTTTTGCTTCTGTGATTTTAGTAAAATTATTTATTCACTGTAAATTATTTTCTTTAACTTATTTTTGTCTACACTGATTGCCATATCAGAGCATTACTTCACACTGTGATTGCTAACTACTACTATTAATGTTCTATTGTACAATATTTAATACAACAACACATTGTTTAAGAGTTTCCTTATATCTAAATCACTGGTATTCTGATATTGTGTTTGAAATCTTGTTCATGTTGCGAAGGCCCTGAATGAACATATTTTGTGATTAAGTAGAATTTTATAGTTGTCTATGTAAGATCATGACTCACACAATAATGCCAAATTTACATCCATGTAAAATATTTTAATTTTGCACAGCACACAGCATCATAGTAGGTACTTAAGGGTAGATATGTTGAAACATATAAAATATATGGTCTCTGGACTCACATTGCCATATTGAACATTTATTTCCTTGAATAGTCATGTTTTCTCTCAACTCTAAGTAGTCAATGTTATGGCCTCTCCTGCACCATATGTGTCCCTTTGTTGCCTGACTTCTACTCTCCTTTCAGTCCCATCATAGGCTCATCGTTAGTTCCTCTGGGGAGCTTTCCTCGACCCTGCCTACCCCTCCCCCACAATATAGTGCTCCTATGGCACATTTGTCATCATGTAAATATGTATCATTACTCAATAGACTGTAAACCCATCTGTTCAAAGATCACACCTATCTCATTCACTTGTTTTCCTGCTACATAGAGTCAATGTCAATAGATATTTGTTGAAAGAAAGAATAAATGAATGAATAACCATTTGAATCCAGGGCCTGGAAGGCACCATTAGTGTTACAGACCACAAAAAACATCTTTGCTGAAATGGCAACTTTATTTCAGCCGGAAGTGTGGAATCTTCCAACCTCTCTCTCATGCTTTCACTGACTGTTCTGCCTCCCTTTTTCTCTTATAAGAATGCTTATGATTACATTGGACCTGCCTGGATAATCCAGGCTAGCCAATTAGCAACCTGATTCTATCTGCAACTTACATTCCCCCTTGTCATGTATTATAACCCAACACAGACACAGGTTCTGAGAATTAGGACATGGACATCTTCGATGGGCCATTCTCCTGCCTTCCATAATAGCTTAGCATTTCTGTTAGCCTGAAAGAAGATGCCATGCATCTTTTCTCAACATAAAAGAAGGAGAAGAATAGATGCTACAATAATTGAGTGTTTATATGTTATAATCATGTTCCAGGTTCTTTAAGTTTATTCTCATCAATTCTATGAATTGTGTTCTATAGTCATGCTCCTTTTATGGATGAATTTAGGAAGAGAGAGGTTAAATAACCTACTAAAGTTCCATTTGAATCCAAACAATCTGACATCTGGGCCTTTGCTCTTTGTTCAGGAGGAAGATGGCAAAGTCATTGAATGGAGTAGATATGTGTCTTAAGACATATCTTTACAATGCAAAGCATTATGTTGTTTTAGGTATTGTTAATTATTTGAATATACAATATATTTATAGCTATAATGTTGCAAAGTTAGTTGTAAAATAATCAATTTTTACACATATTTTGGGCTACAGTAACCTATTTGAAATTTGATTCAAAATATTTTTATGATTCAAAATATTTTTATGATTATATTAAAAGAAGCCATCAGATAGTTTTACAGTAATTAACTGGATATTGTCCACTATGGATTTATGCTTTTTCCTTGTTACTAGGGTAAACAGATAGTGTGGCACTTACATTTGATGTAAAAACTTGGAATAGAAGAGTTAGAACAAGAACAACTTTATTTTATCACCAATTTTCCCGAATCTTTATAGTCGTCTTTTGGTGTTTCCTCATATCCTTTTATCCAATTGTGACTGCTCTTTATGATACCCTCTATGCATCTAGGAAGCATTAATTATAGTATAAGAAATTATTTTATTCACATATGAAGAAAAAGGATAAAAATGTAAAGTGCATGCTAGAGTGTGTAAAATGATATAAAGAGCTCTAAGATTAATTTGTTGGCAATGAAGAAACAGAGCAATGTGGTGAACAGAACTGGATGATATTAAGCAGGGAAGCCTTGCTAGAATTAGTTTTAAAGATTTTTGGATTTTTAACAAGGTTTGACAGGAAGGAAAAAGAAACTACAGTAAGGAAAATGATAGAGAAAAAAGATTCTGAAACAGGAATTAGCTAATTGCATACAGGAAGAGGAAAACCCTGAACATAGATGAATATTTCCTTAGAACAGTGAGGGGCCACACCACTGAAGTTAATGAATTGAGAGAGATATTGTTTGAGAGGTTTCCTGGGAACCTGTTTACTATTGTTTACTATTATATCTCTAGGGAAATGATCATGAAATCTAAACTGCTGTTTTTCAAATGAATTTTTGGAAATAGCCTATTTATAAATTAAGACATGCCCAGAAGGCAGTGTGGTGAGGGGAGAGAGCTCTGCATAGTGGTCAGATAACTGACATGTAATATCCCAAACAGCTGTTCTATGAAAAGCCCCTGCAGGTGCAAGTTTATTTAAAAACAGACCACAACACAGGTGCTGTTCTCCTTATAAACATTCAACCACAAAACACGACCCAAGGTCTATGTGGAAAGCCACTGGAAAAAAAGAGAATTCATTTTTTTGTCTTAATTTTTTAATTTTTAAAAAGAACTTGGGATACAGGGTCTTCCTCACATTTTGAGGTTTTTGTTAATTTAACTGTTGCCTCCTGATGTCTAAATATAAAATTTACATACACTGATTGGATACAGGAGCATATTTGAAGAAATTCTGCATTCAAGCACCAAAATGTTTAGGGTTGAAAACTGTCCAATTAGAAGAAATTTCTTCATATGAATGTAAAAGAAATAATAATGACTTTTGATTTTGTGGGAGGTGAAATGGACTGGAAGTTAGAAGGTCTGTGCTCCAGCTTTAGCTTTAGAATGACTAAGTTTGATTCTAAAATTCAAAGAAGACTCTAACCTTGTATAATTCAAATGGCGAAAAAAGTCTCGTAAAGAAGTACACGGCGTCATCTGCTCTGGTTCTCCCTTTCTCTCTGCTTCCCCTCCAGGGACCTTGTTCTCTGCTACTTGTTCCGTGCAGACCAAGCTCTTTTCTGTCTTGGGCCTTTACTTGCTGATTCCTTTCTTCTTGGAAGACAACTTTGTTTGACTCTGCAGTAGGCAGAATAATATCCCTCCAAAATATGTGCAGGCCCTACTTCCTAGAACCTGTCAATATGTTACCTGTTCCATAGCGAAAGAATTTAGAGATGTGATTAAGGGTGTGGGTCTGAAAATGGGAAGATTATCCATGATTATCTGGATGGGCCCAATATAGTCACATGAATCCCTAAAAACAGAGACCTTTCTCTGGCTGGAAGCAGGAGAGATGAGGCAAAAGCTGAGGTCAGAGAGATTTGAAGTGTGAGAGGGATTTGGTCTACTATTGCTTACTGTTGTTAGCTTTGAAGGTCAAGGGGGCCACTACTCAGAGAATACTGTCAGCATCTAGAAGCCAAGGACAGCCTCCATCTGGTAGGCAAGGGAATGGGGACCTTGTCCCTAAAATCACAAGGGACTGAATTCCACTAACAACCTAAATAAGATTGGAAGTAGAGCCTCCCAGAGCCTCAGGATAAGAGCTAAGCTGGCTGGCATCTTGGGTTTCCACATTGTGAAAGAGAAGAACAGGAGTTAGCTTAGCCTACCCAGGCTTCTAATTTACGAAATTGTGAAGTAATACATTTGTGTTGTTTTAAGCCACTCAGTTTGTAATTTGTTAGGAAGCACAGAAAAGTAGTACAGACTCCCTTTCTTTCTTTTTTTGCCAATTTAATCAAAAGTATATACATACATATATATAAAATTCAATATTATTTTGTATTAGTGTACAGTGTAGTGGTTAGGTAATCATATACTTTATAAAGTGTTCCCTCAATAGTTCCAGTACCCACCTGGCACCATACGTAGTTATTACAATATTATCGACTGTATTCCTTATGCTAGTACAGGCTCCTTTTCCTTTGCGCCTGTTTCAGCCTAGATATTACCTTTTCTGAGAGGGCTTTTCCTGAGTATGTCTTCTAAAGTAGACCACCTCAATCCTACCCCAGATATTCTCTGTTTCCTTCATTGCATTTATCTCAAACTGATTGTTTATTTGTTTTTCTTATCTGTTTTCCCCACTAGAGCATAATCTCTGGGAGGGCAGAGCCTGGTTGTTCATGGTCATTTATATCTTAGCACCAAGGGTTCAGCATATCATGCATATTACGTCTGCAACACACATTTGTTGAAAATAGTTTTTGATTTAATAGTAAATGGGTAACCCCAAATGGGGTAGTAGAGACTTTATGCAAGCTGTGGTATATCAGCATAATGGAATATTACATAACTACTCCAAAGGTTAATATGGCTTCTGCAAGGTCTGTCTGGAAAAAGACCAACCATTGTTAATAATAATGAGGAAGGTGTGTGTGACATCGAAGTAACCTGGCAGCCAAGGAGGATGAACATGGTTGAACAGTGATGACTTCACTGCTAGTCAGTAGGAGCGGTAGACACGCTTGAGTGAGCATGTGTGCTGCGTGGCCATCACATTCAAAATGACTGAGTAGAGCAACAAATCTGCATCAAATTTTGTGTTAAGCTTGAACATTCCTCTATGGAAACTATTCAGATGATTCAGAAGGCTGCAGCTATGGGCAACTGGTGACTGGCAGCTTCATCACGACAATGCACCAGCTCATGCATCATATCTAATGCAATTTTTTTTTTTTTTTTTTTTTTTTGTGAAACATCAAACTACCCAGGTGACTTGACCCCTCTACAGCCCAGATTTGATGCCCTGCAACTTCTGGCTTTTCCCAAAACTAAAATCACCTTTGAAAGGGAAGAGATTTCAGACCATTGATGTGATGCAGGAAAATACAATGGGGCAGCTGATGGCAATAGGGAGCACTGTGTGAGGTCCCAAGGTGCCTACTTTGAAGGGGACTGAGGCATCGTTGTCCTGTGTACAATGTTTCTTGTATCTTGTATCTTCTTTAATAAATGTCTCTATTTTTCACACTACATGGCTGGATACCTTCTGGACAGACCTCGTATATCGATTTTTGAAAATTGGTATGTAAAACACATGTGACAAAAAGGAACACAGAATAGTTTGCACAAAAAGTACAATTGTGTAAAATGCAATTATATAAGCTTTTAAAGATTAGAAGTTAATTTTGGAAATAAAGTTTAGTATTTTTAATTCTGCACTTAACCTATTTTACTTAACCTATAATAATATTCAAAATGTGGGGTCATTAGTTAATTCTTAACTGACAAAATAGATCCAGAGTAAAGATTCTGAAAGGGAAGGGATAGGCATTCCTTGTTTGGAGTGATAATTGGTCTTTTTCGGATAATAATTCAATTGTTTTAAATTTATTATGAACATGCAAGTTGTAAAGGGTAATATAACACTCATGCACTACACCTTGGTTTTTAAGAAATAAAGCATGGCAAATACAGTTGTAATCTTGTATTCTCCTTAACATTATTAAACATATCTTAAACTTTTTGCTGATAATGATTCTTGGTAAGTTACACTTACTTTTGTGGAGTTCGAGAGAGAGTGTTCTCCAAGAGTTTTGGGAAGTCCAGAGCGACCCAGACAGGATCTTTGTGGGGAGGAGCAGATTGCCAGTCGGCTCAGCCTTTAGCTCACTTTTGTCATGGAAAACCCTCTCTTCAATCTTTGTGAGTAACTTCATGTACAGTGGATTGGTGGAACTTCGAGTGACTATAGGATGTCTTGGGACTTCTAGAGTATTTAAAAGTAAACTGATAACAATTACACATTTGTTAACTGTGTATATATACACATTAAGAATTTTCCACTTTTGAATGCTTTATCTTGCTTCACTTATCTTGGAGATCATTTTTGCCGTTAGCTTCTCTGGGCAAAGATCTTTCCTCCAGTGCTAATATGATCTTTCTTCAGTTAATTCTTGAGAGTCGAATCAAAAGTTACTTTTCTATTGTCTAGTGTCTCAAAGGTACAGAAAGAGATAGAGTGTGTGTGGAGAAGGGGTAAAGGCTGTGCTCCTGGTGACCCTGTAACTCATTTCAGAAGCTGTGGTTTTGGAGCTGTTTTGAGTAATACTATTCAATACCAAAACTTGTTTTTCATATAAAGTTTAAGGACAAGTAGGAACAATGAATTGTTACACTAAATGCAGAATTTAATCCATTAAAAGGAAAATCAAGATAGTTCAGCCACATCTTAGATTTAAAGCCAAGAAGTTCTTTAAAAACATCATCATCTCTTTTAAGTGTTTATGTGGCAAGATGCCAGGATACAAGGAGCCTTTTATTTTATGGAAGATTTTTAAGGGAAGTAATCACATAATATTAAAGACAGAGGCTAAAAAAAAAAAAGAAAGACAGAGGCTAAGGAGACATGGATTACTTATAATTATTCATGCTATGCTTGTGCACAGAATGGAGAATTACAGTCTGTGTGATAGCATGTTATTATGTGAATTAACTTGAAATGAACTACTATACCCCACATGTGCTTGTTAATGGACTGGTGTTAGCTTAGAGGTGGGACTTTAGATGTATGCCATAGAAGTCTATCTTCAGCACTGCCACTTTGAACATTTTTCTTAATGACTTAAATGAGGATTCTGACAGCACGCTTATTGAGTTTATAGGTTCTATGAGGCTGAGAGAAATAACTAACATGCTATATTTCAGAATCTGGACTCAGAAAAGAATCTAAACAGATATAATGTTGGTTTGAGTTTAGCAAGATAAAACTGGGAGACCAATGCTAAAATGCATACTTAAATCTCAACTATTTAATTATTAAATATGGGGAAATTACTTTATAGAAACATTTTTTAAAAGGGAATTTTAGTTGACTGTACACTTAATAAAAGCCAATAGCGTAATGTAGCCAAAAAGAGATACTATAATTTTAAGTGGCACTTATTGAAAAGGGTTATTGTTCTGCTATGTTTTGTCCTTGGTCAGATAGCACTTGGATTGCTGTATACATCTGGATACTATCCTTAAAAAAAGCAACATTGACAATATGGAGCCTGTCCAAAAAAGAGACTAATATCATTAGAGGACTTAAGATTAAAGACAGTTTTCAACTCCTTGTGGAAAATATTTTCCATTCATCCTTTAGTCAATCAATGCATTTTAGGCATTCCGGTGCTTGGTTCTTGGAAGAAGTGAACAACAGGATAATTCCATTCTCAAGGAGCTTTAATTCTAATGAGGTGGAGATAGGTACTAAATAAAGTAAATAAGAATTTCAAACAATGATAAATACTATAAAGAAAATAAATTTGGGCAATATGACAGTGACTAGCAGGTTGCTTAGGAGGATTAGCAACCAGGGAAATTCTCTCTGAGGCAATGGCATTTGACTTCAGACTTGAATGATGGTGAAGCGCCAGCCATGCAAAGATATGGAAAGTGTTCATGCAGAGGAACTAGAAAGTACAAATGCCCTGAGCAGAAGTAGCTGGAGCGTGATGAGTGAAAGGGAGAATTGTGGGAAATCAGGCAAGATGAGGAGTTTGAGTTTATTCCAAGAGCAATGAGAAGCCAGTGGAAGGCTTTAAGTCAGATGTGGTCTGACTTTCCTTTTGAAAAGATTGCTGTCTGCTGAGTGGACAGTGACTTGTAAGGGTAAGACTGGGTGTAGAGAAGAGTTTGGAGCAGAGAATAGTTTGAGGAGTTTAAGCATGAAACCATTGTTTCTCCCAATCATTGCTTCTAAATCACTATAATTAAATTTTTCTTTGACTTCTCTTGAGAGTATTATAAAAAGTTTCAATAATTTTATTTATTTGTCTATTTTTGCTCGTGGTTGTGTATTTTAATAAAAACAATTCTATCAAAATACAATAGTTTTTTCATCTCTCAAGTACAACTTAATAGGATGTTTTGTGTTAGAATTCTCTCCAACCCCTTCCATACCCACAAGTTTCATGCTCATGCCAGGTATCAACTTGCGAGGACAAAGGCAGAACCAGTGCACACAATGTGGAGGACGTGTGCGCCAGCTGCAGTTACAAGTGGAGGAGAACGCTATGCAAAAAGGCAATGCCTCGGGCAGCCAGAGCCCACCATCTGGCCACAGGTCCAGGCGCACAGGAGTCCGCTGCCCAGCTGCCCCACAGCATGCATACCCGACTCGTAAGCAACCGTGGGAACTTGCAGCTCTGACAGTTCTCTGCCTCATTTTCTTTGTGCTTGCTTAAGGGGGAGGAAGGCACTGGATGGCCGGGCAGTCCCCACTTCTCCATCTCTTGCCATCCCCTTTTTGAAGGCCTGCATCCAGCCGCAGACCCATGTGGCTGAGGATTGGGGTTCTGGCTTTCTTGCATGGTCTGCCAATTTTCATCCCCTTTGGAAGAGAAATCATTTGTTACTACAAGGGGAAAAGGTAAATAAGGAAGGCTGTTCCCCTAGGGCTGGGCAACCCAAGAGGGCTAAGTCTTCCTCCTGACCCTTTGGGTCAAGTCCAGCTCTTCACCAGGGCTCCTCACAGGTGCCTTCCTCACTCCTGGCTCCCAGAAGCAGGCTGGTAGGACTGGGTTGCATAAGGGGCTCCTCTGGCTGGCAGGCAGGCCTGGACTAGCAGCAAGACAGTGGGCTCAAGCAGCTGGGTTTTGGTCCTTTCCACGGCTTGTGGGCCAAAGGCTTATGTCCTAAAGGTAAGCTGTCCAATTGGGACTGAACGCCTCTCTGGAGAAGAGCAGAGTAAACAACTTGGACTCGGCTGAAGCCGTGAGATAAGGGACAGAAAATGGGGAGATGACTATGCATCCTGAGTGCAAGCCAGGAGGACACCCAACCACAATCAGCATACAGCTGACCAAGTCCTCCTGGGCCTTCTCTCAGATGCTCCGCAACCCACGCCCAGGCTCTTATCCCCATCCCTGACTACTTCTGAAAGTACCAGCTGCTCAGATCCTCCTGGAGTCCTCCCTAAGGCTGCTGAGCCTAACCCCTCACCTGTACCTGCCATTCAGTTTTAGGCCTAAACAGTGCTGCCCAACCCACAGGGATGAGGTTAGTCCCAGCTCTGGTGCAAATCCACTGTGTGACATTGGCTGAAGAAGAAGCTTCAATAATTTTAGTAGTTTCCTATTATCAAATGTCTAGTTTATTTGCTATGAACCTAAAATTGCTCTAAAAACTAGTCATAAAACTCTACTTTGGTCTAAAAACTTGTATCTCAAACTCACTTTTAATTTCAAGTCTGTGATATCCAATTCAAAGCAAGATGGAACAGAACAAGATTTACCCTCCCACTTGAAACAACTGAAAAGAAAAAAACCGACAAAATTTATAAAACAATGATTTCTAAGACTTTGGACGTCAGGCAATGAAGGATAGTGGTCTCGGAGAGAAAACCACCAGGAGGCCTCTGCAATTGCCTCAGTTTGCTGCCTTGAAAGAGTTCCCAGGCCCTGGCTGGTGTAGCTCAGTGGATTGAG